>JAYMSP010002055.1:0-26634 GCA_036897095.1 Plantago elongata | reverse complement strand
GGCTTTTGCATCACAAAATTCTTGCTTGTCGTAGCTAATTGTTGATTCTGATTACTTCTGTAGCACTAACAATTCCGATTTTAGTGCCAGTTTCTTTCATTTGTAGAGGTAGTTGGGATACAGTGAGTTGGAATTTTGGAAGAATGGAAGTGAGCAACTATGCATCTGTAAAATGATGATGAATGTTTGTGGATCTGCTTTCAAACAAGTACTATTTCTATCTGCGACTAAAAAAAAAGTTGAAAAAAAAAAACAAAAAAATGGCTTTTGTAAGTGAGCTGAACCACAACTAACTCTTACAAAGTATACGCCTCTTATTTCTGTCAAGTTTCAGATGCATTGTCTACTTGCAAGAAATTTATTTGGGAACGAAAAAGGCAAGTTAGAAGAAGACGACTGAATGTGAAGAGATTATATTGTCGGTGAAGATGAATAACATGAGATACACGCACCCGAGGGGTGAGAGTGGGCATTTTGATGCTTCAGACAAATTTGTATTGAAAATGTCCTCAAATCAGCGAAATTTAGAACCAAATTGATTTTCCTCACTCTCCTTGTATTGTAATATTATATTTCAACTCTTAAATTATTGTCATTTCTAGGAATTTTTGTAATATTTATCTATAATTATGAAAATTTTGTTTGTAAATATGTATATAAAATATTTATAATATTATATATGACGACAAACCGGTTCAAACGGCTTAAAAACGACCCAACCGATTCGATTCCGGTTGAACTCTTTTTAGGAGGTGAGCGGCTCACTTGTCCGATCAACATAGAGATAAACTATGGATCGTTTATTTTAGACTTGTTCGAGGTAAAATAGGGAGGTGAAAACTAAAAAGAGGATTTAGCCGCACCTCCTGTCGGTGTGAAAATTACAGGTCACACTGACTCACTCTCTCATCCACTGCTGTTTCGTTTCTCTCTCTAGGAAAGTAGAAATTTTTGTTTATCTTCCTCCCTTGTCAACTACGAAACCTCTCCATACTCATTTCACTACTCTACTGTCACACAGAGAAGAGAGAGGGGTACGCTTCGCACAACTTCTTTCTCAAAGAGGAAGAAGAAGAAGAAGAAGATTCATTCACGTCAACATTTTCCTCTCTCTCTACTCTTCGATCAATCAATTTCAATCCTACCAACATTGTTGAAGCTGTGCTGAAGAAGAAAGCTCAATCCTCCTCATGTTATTTCCCCAATTCTAACAAGGTTTTTCCTCAATTCTCAGCTAGATCTCACTTTTCATTACTCCTATTTTGTGCACCTTCTCTCATTAGCTGCTACTTTAGCATTCTGATTCAGCTTTTTGTTGTTTTCGGCACGCAACACTCGATCTAATGCTTTTGTGGAATATGTTCTTAGCAAGGTTTACATTTCAAGTTAATTGAAGTTCAGATCATTAATTGTTGTCAAGAGCAAGCAACTTGATTGAATTTGCTCAGTGAATGACTTGATCTGCAAATATTATACTTAGAATTGGCTTCTTCATATAGGATTCATTTGTATTTTTCGGTTTAGTTTTAGTTGTACTGGGATTGGGATTGATGTATTGGTGTGGTGTGCCAGGAAGTTACGGTTGGTTTAAGCTCGCCACTTCTGAGACTCAGATCTGAAGTGAAGCTATCCGTATCGCATCAATGCTGACCGCTACACGGAGATCTCCGAATGGCAGTGCACATGACTTGGTAAACATTGTTTCCGAGAACAAATTGTTATTGTGTTGGTTGTTACACTTGCTTACAACTGTTTGAATCTTTTGATATCTCATAGTCTCCAACATAGACTTTGATATCTTATTTTGTCATGGATCATTTGCACCAGTTTAGTATCTATCTGAATGTTGGCCTGTGTGGTTTAGATGTAATTTGATCTCGGTGGTTATATGTACTGGTTTGGGTTGCTCTACAATGCATGTTTACCTGATAGATATTCCAGATTTAATTAATCTTGTATTTTTTAATGTCTTGTGTTTTAGTATGGCACATATATATTAAGCTAAAGTTGCATCTCTCTTAATGCATCTAGTGGATTAATTAATGAACATGGTTTGCTTGTTTTTTTTGGAACTCTAGACTACCATGTCTCCTAGTTACATATTTTCTTACAAGATCTCGTAAGGTCTGCTTATATATGAAGACAATATCTTTGTAGGTTCCGCCCTGCTATTGTATCTTATACTACAAATATACGAAAATCTAAGATGGCTTATGAGATCTCCTATACATTAATGATTGATTAACTTTTTTTGGCAATCTCTTCATTGCTCAAGTTTTCGGAGTGCTTGACATCCAAATTACTTATTTATACCTTTGTTTTCTACTACAGGAGAGGAATGGGGAATCTAAACCTCATGATTCAGAGCCTCCAACTCCCCATGCAATCAGCAAGTTGAGCTCAAGGTAGTTGACTATAATATATGCTTGTGGCGTTGTGTTTTAATTTAGTTCTCTTGTTGCATGCTGCCAAATGCTAGCAGTGTAATTCAGGGAATGCTGAAAAACACCTTATCTTTCTGCATGTAGATGAGATGCTAAAGATTGTTTACAAACAGAAATCTTTCTTGGTCTCCATTGAACTAGATATTATATAAAAGGACATGTGGAAGTTCTTATATTACTAGTTTTCTGGGGAGGATAATCTACTTCCACGTTGTAACTGGTGATAGGTGTATTTCTTAAGCTGGAGCTGAACTTGTCTTTTATGTAAATCGATTCTGATGGCCGATTCTAATACATGATATTCGAATTGCATCAGTGTCTAATCATCTAATGAAGCTATGTTGATAATGCTATAGAGTGAGTTTGTCTGGCATAGTAAATGCAATCCAACTCTGACAATGTCTCTACTCGCCCAATATTATGATCTATATCTAGTTCTGGAAACAATTACAGAATTCTAGATCCATCAGGACCTTCTGCTGTTACTATGTTGCCACATGCTGTGGTGGTGCATTGAATTCATATGCATCTGTTTACTTTGTGGCCAATATTATTACAAGTGTTAATTCTTGCATTATTTGAGATGATAATTAGGAGGCTTCTTACTTGCAGAGATAGGAGTAGTAGCATGGAGGATCCAGATGGAACATTAGCAAGTGTTGCACAATGCATTGAGCAACTGCGCCAGAGTTCCACTTCATCACAAGAAAAAGAGAATTCATTGAGGCAGCTACTTGATCTAATAAAATCACGGGAAAGGGCTTTTGGCGCAGTTGCTTCACATTCCCAAGCGGTTCCTGTACTTGTATCACTTCTTCGGTCTGGATCACTTGGGATAAAGATACAAGCTGCAACCGTCTTAGGATCTCTGTGCAAAGAGAATGAATTGCGGGTCAAAGTTTTACTTGGAGGCTGCATCCCCCCTTTACTTGGTCTTCTCAAGTCAAACTCAACGGAAGGTCAAATTTCTGCAGCAAAGACCATCTATGCTGTTTCTCAAGGTGGAGCTAAGGATCATGTTGGGTCAAAAATATTTTTAACAGAAGGAGTTGTACCTGTACTTTGGGAGCAACTGAAGAAGGGACTTAAGGCTGGAAATGAAGTTGATGAACTACTAACTGGAGCTTTACGAAATCTTTCTAGCAGCACCGAAGGGTTTTGGCCTGCCACTATTCAAGCTGGTGGAGTCGATATTCTTGTAAAATTGCTTACAACTGGCCATGCAAGTACGCAAGCAAATGTGTGCTTTCTGTTGGCATGTATGATGATGGAGGAGGCATCTGTTTGCTCCAAAGTCTTGGCGGCAGAGGCTACTAAATTGCTCCTCAAGCTACTTGGATCTGGAAATGAAGCCTCTGTAAGAGCAGAAGCTGCAGCTGCTCTCAAATCTCTCTCAGCTCAGTGCAAAGAAGCCAAGAAGGAGATCGCCAATGCAAATGGTATACCTGTTCTGATCAATGCGACAATAGCTCCTTCAAAAGAATTTATGCAGGGTGAATTTGCTCAAGCTTTGCAAGAGAATGCAATGTGCGCTCTGGCTAACATATCTGGGGGATTGTCATATGTCATCTCAAGTCTTGGTCAAAGCCTGGAATCATGTACTTCTTCTACACAAGTAGCTGATACATTAGGAGCATTAGCTTCTGCCCTTATGATCTATGATAGCAAAGCAGAATTTTCTAGAGAATCAGATCCTACTGAGGTGGAGAAGATATTGGTGAAACAGTTGAAACCCCGTGTGCCCTTTTTGGTGCAGGAGCGTACGATCGAAGCACTTGCCAGTTTGTATGGAAATGCAGTACTAGCAAGCAAACTTGCAAATTCTGATGCAAAGAGACTCCTTGTTGGGCTAATTACAATGGCAACCAATGAAGTTCAGGAAGAATTGATGAGGTCCCTTCTTGTTCTCTGCAACAGTGAAGGTAGCTTGTGGCAGGCCCTTCAGGGTCGCGAGGGCATTCAGCTGTTGATCTCGCTTCTGGGTCTTTCATCTGAGCATCAACAAGAGTGCGCAGTGTCATTACTTTGCCTTCTATCCCATGAAAATGATGAAAGTAAATGGGCTATTACTGCTGCTGGTGGGATTCCCCCACTTGTTCAAATCCTCGAGACGGGGTCGGGTAAAGCTAAAGAAGACTCTGCAACAATACTTGGAAACCTCTGCAATCACAGTGAGGATATACGTGCCTGTGTAGAAAGTGCTGATGCCGTCCCTGCTTTACTCTGGCTACTAAAGAATGGAAGTGAAAATGGTAAGGAGATTGCTGCCAAGACCTTAAACCATCTGATTCACAAGTCAGATACAGCCACGATCAGTCAACTCACTGCATTATTAACCAGTGATTTGCCTGAATCTAAAGTTTATGTCTTAGATGCATTGAAAAGTTTGCTTTCGGTGGCACCTCTGAGTGATATGGTGCGTGAAGGTAGTGCAGGAAATGATGCAATCAACACAATGATAAAAATCTTGAACTCGAACAATGAGGAGACTCAGGCGAAGTCGGCGCTAGCTTTGTCCAGAGTATTTGATGTCAGAAAGGACTTGCGTGAAACAAGCATTGCTGTCAAGACCCTCTCGTCAGTCATGAAACTTTTAAATGGTGATGCCGAATGCATTTTGGTGGAAGCTTCCCGTTGTCTTGCTGCAATCTTTCTTTCAATCAAAGAAAACCATGATGTGGCTGATGGTGCTAAAGAAGCTTTGCCTTTATTGGTGGCCCTCGCCAACTCTCCAGTTCTGCAGGTCACCGAGCAAGCAGTATGTGCTTTAGCAAATCTCCTATTAGACAGTGAAGCTTCAAATAAAGCCATCTCTGAAGAAATAATTTTGCCTGCAACGAGAGTATTACTTGAAGGTTCAAATGCTGGAAGAACCCTTGCT
The DNA here is from genome assembly GCA_036897095.1 of Plantago elongata. Lineage (NCBI taxonomy): Eukaryota > Viridiplantae > Streptophyta > Magnoliopsida > Lamiales > Plantaginaceae > Plantago > Plantago elongata. Next base: position 21,309 of record JAYMSP010002055.1, on the reverse strand, counting down.
GCAGCAGCAATTGCTCGCCTTCTTCATTCTCGTCAAATTGATGCTTCTATAACCGATTGTGTTAATCATGCTGGAACGGTTCTTGCCTTAGTTTCTTTCCTGGAATCCGGTGATATTGGATCTTATGCTATATCAGAGGCGTTGGATGCACTTGCTTGCCTATCGAGTTATGTTGCAGATATTGGGCACATCAAACCTGCTTGGGCAGTTCTTGCTGAACACCCTAATAGCATTACCCCAATAGTTTCATGTATTCCTGATGCCACTCCACAGTTGCAGGATAAGGCTGTCGAAATCTTGTCACGCCTTTGTCAGGCTCAGCCCCTGGTACTTGGCAGCGCGATAGCTTGTGCCACAGGATGCATTTTATCCATTGCAAGAAGGATAACGAGCTCCTCAAGTTCAAGGGTTAAAATTGGAGGCGCTTCTCTTCTTGTCTGCACTGCAAGAGTGAATCACCAAAGAGTAGTTGAAGATCTGAATGGGTCTGATTCTTGTGCTTCTCTCATCCATTCTCTCGTTGGCATGTTGGCATCTCCTCAAGTTGGAGATCTGGGCAACAATGATATCATAAGCATCTCCAGAGTGACTGAAGAAGACCGTACACTGGACCTGGAGAGAAGTACATCTGTCATTAGTGGTGCCAATATTGCCATATGGCTTCTTTCTGTGCTCGCTAGCCATGATCAAAAATGTAGATTTGAGATCATGGAAGCTGGTGGAATTGAAATTATTACTGAGAAAGTTTCTCAATCCTTTTCACGGTATAGCCAGGTAATCAACGACCCTTAATTTTTTTTCAATGCTGAGCCCTTATTCATCAGTGTATAGATAAATTCTTGATGCACTGAACTACTGAAGCTCACTTTATCTTTACTTCTTTTTTTTCCTCCCCTTTAACAGTATTTGATTAATGACGCCAGTCTAGGTGGTGAAACATGCATTTTCTGCCTTGTTCTTAATGTGTATGCTACTTACTTTTGTAGGGTGATTATAACGAGGATAGCAGCATATGGATATGTGCTTTGCTGTTAGGAGTCCTATTTCTTGATAGAGATGTTATTCGTGCAAATGCAACCATGAAGGCGATTCCAGTACTTGCGAATTTGCTGAGATCAGAAGAAGCGCCAAGCAGATATTTTGCTGCCCAAGGTGTGTGCAGTCTTGTCTGTAATGGTAGCAGGGGCACACTTCTCTCCGTTGCAAACTCAGGAGCTGCAGCTGGACTCATTTCCTTACTGGGCTGTGCTGACGACGACATACATGACCTCCTGGAATTATCGGAGGAGTTCTCTTTGGTTTCTTACCCGGACCAAGTTTCTCTTGGGAGATTGTTCAGGGTTGACGATATAAGGGTTGGTGCAACTTCGAGGAAAGCTATACCGGCACTTGTTGATTTGCTGAAACCGATTCCAGATCGCCCTGGGGCACCTTATCTTGCTCTTGGACTTCTAATCCAACTTGCTAATGAATGTCCGTCTAATCAACTTGTCATGGTAGAATCAGGGGCCATAGAAGGGCTGACAAAGTATCTGTCTCTTGGCCCACAAGACGCACATGAGGAAGCTGCTACTGATTTATTAGGCATTCTGTTTAGCACAGCTGAGATAAGGAGACATGAATCTGCATCTGGTGCAGTCAGTCAACTTGTAGCAGTTCTGCGTTTAGGCGGAAGAGCAGCAAGATATAGTGCCGCCAAAGCACTGGAACACCTATTTTCTGCTGACCATGTAAGGAATGCAGAATCCGCAAGGGAAGCTGTTCAGCCACTAGTCGAGATTCTACATACTGGCTTGGAGAAGGAGCAACATGCTGCTATTGCGGCTTTGGTTCGGTTACTGAAAGAGAACCCATCGAGAGCCCTTGCAGTAGCTGATGTTGAGATGAATGCTATTGATGTGCTATGCAGGATTCTTTCGTCTGACTACACCATGGAGCTAAAGGGCGATGCAGCTGAATTATTAGGTGTACTTTTTGGCAATGCAAGAATAAGATCTACTCTTGCAGCAGCTCGGTGTGTTGAGCCCTTAGTTTCTCTCCTTGTAACTGAGTATAGTCCAGCTCATCATTCTGTTGTCCACACGTTGGATAAACTGTTAGATGACGAGCATCTGGCAGAACTTGTTGCAGCTCATGGTGCTGTAGTTCCTCTTGTAGGTCTTCTCTATGGTGGTAATTATTTGCTCCATGAAGCTATATCTAGAGCTCTTGTAAAGTTGGGTAAAGACAGACCTGCATGTAAAATTGAAATGGTAAAAGCTGGAGTAATTGAGAGCATGCTTGATATACTTCATGAAGCACCAGACTTCCTCTGTGCTGCATTCGCAGAATTGCTTAGAATACTTACAAACAATGCCACCATTGCAAAAGGTCCATCAGCTGCAAAAGTGGTTGAGCCTCTCTTCCAGTTGCTCACAAGAGAAGAGTTTGGTCCGGACGGACAACATAGTGCATTGCAGGTTCTTGTGAACGTATTGGAGCATCCACATTGCCGGGCTGGATATACCCTTACATCGCAGCAAGCTATAGAACCTCTCTTACCATTGCTTGATTGTCCTGCATCAGCTGTTCAGCAGTTAGCAGCTGAGTTGCTGTCTCATTTGCTTGTGGAGGAGCATCTTCAGAAGGACCCGCTAACACAACAAGTGATTGGTCCACTGATACGTATCCTTGGTACTGGCATTCCTATTTTGCAGCAGAGAGCAGTCAAGGCTCTTGTCAGTGTTGCTATAGCATGGCCAAATGAAATTGCAAAAGAAGGTGGTGTAGTTGAGCTGTCCAAAGTCATTCTTCACGTGGATCCTTTACTCCCACATGCTTTGTGGGAGTCTGCTGCTTCGGTATTATCGAGCATTCTGCAGTATAGTTCTGAGTTTTACTTGGAAGTACCTGTAGCAGTTTTGGTGAGATTGCTTCGTTCAGGCTCGGAAAACACCGTTACTGGTGCATTAAATGCTCTTCTTGTATTGGAGAGTGATGACTCGACCAGTGCCGAAGCAATGTCTGAAAGTGGGGCAATTGAGGTGCTTCTGGACCTTCTTAGAAGTCATCAGTGTGAGGAAACTGCTGCAAGGTTACTTGAGGTGTTGTTGAATAATGTGAAGATCAGGGATTCTAAAGCTACCAAATCAGCAATTGTGCCCTTGTCCCAATACCTTTTGGATCCCCAAACCCAAGGCCAGCAGGCTAGGTTACTCGCAACCCTTGCTCTAGGTGACCTGTTCCAGAATGAAGCTCTTGCACGTACAGCAGATGCTGTTTCAGCCTGCCGAGCATTGGTAAATCTTCTTGAGGATCAGCCTACAGAAGAAATGAAAGTTGTAGCTATCTGTACCTTACAGAACCTTGTGATGTATAGCCGATCAAATAAAAGAGCAGTTGCAGAAGCCGGTGGCGTTCAGGTTGTGCTGGATCTGATTGGTTCTAGTGATCCTGAAACATCTGTACAGGCAGCAATGTTCATTAAGCTTCTTTTCTCTAACAATACCATTCAAGAGTACGCCTCAAGTGAAACTGTCCGAGCTATAACAGGTAACTTCTCCTCCACTCTTACTCATAGTGTGCTTATGTTGTATGGGGTTTTAAATCAGCTTTGTCAGTCTCATGCCACTTCACTAAGTATATATTGGGAATACATGGGAGTTGGACTGCTTTGGTTCTGACTTGAGTCGTTTCAGAAGAAAATTTTGGGTATATATGCTGTCTGCACGAGTTTTCTTGTGCTTCTTTCGCACCTGTTGGATATGCCTACACCTTTTGGATGTATAATCATAAATGGCTCAACTTCCTTGATGGTCTTTTGCTATTTGTACGAGAAGTTCTCTTCATTTATTTTGCCAATTTTTTTCAAAGTTTCACAAGTTATGTTTCCAATTGCCAGTTAGATTTACTCAACTGAGCTATTTGCATAATCTCTTTGCAGACGGGCAAATTCTTATGAAATTTTATGCTTGTTTATTACAAAGTTGTGCTCTATATTTAGTCTGAACTGATTTTATTGTATCTCCTATTCTTCTAGCTGCAATTGAGAAAGACCTGTGGGCGACTGGAACAGTAAGTGAGGAGTATCTGAAGGCGCTAAATGCACTATTTGGAAACTTTCCTCGTTTAAGAGCCACAGAACCTGCAACGCTAAGCATTCCGCATCTGGTCACATCTCTCAAGACAGGATCTGAAGCCACACAAGAAGCTGCATTGGATGCATTATTTCTTCTCAGGCAAGCTTGGTCTGCTTGTCCAGCTGAAGTTTCTCGAGCGCAGTCTATTGCTGCAGCAGATTCCATACCCCTGTTACAGTACCTCATTCAATCAGGGCCTCCACGGTTTCAGGAAAAGGCAGAGTTTTTACTTCAGTGTTTGCCAGGGACACTAGTGGTGATAATCAAGAGAGGAAGCAACATGAGGCAATCGGTTGGGAATGCGAGTGTGTTCTGCAAGCTGACCCTAGGACATACTCCCCCGCGGCAAACCAAGGTATGTTGTTTTACTTCTTTATGGGTCTTGATCTTTGCAGCACAGATGTGTGTTTATTTTTATGTCTGTCAAGTGTTGAACCATTACAGTATATTATAATTTTTTTTTCACATGTGGACACTTCACTAATTAGTAATACTAACTCAATGACACTGTGTCCTTGATTTAAATAATTGCATCTACAACTCGTTGAGGGTTACAAATTGCAAATGTTAAGTTTGAGTTGGTAGATATTAATATATTATAGCTGTTTCGGAGTTGCTGGTAATTGTGACCGAATAGTATGGGGAGGTATGAGGGTTAGTTGTTAGGGGTTGGGGGGGTTGGGGGGGCGCTGAAAGGCAGCACCAATAGGTCAGTTGGGATTTCACATTTCATTTATACCATTCAAATGGTATATTCCCATTTCAATGCCACATGCATATAAACCTAACCAAGGGCGATCACATTCCATAGTTGGATTCCTTGTACAACTGCAAGGGGAAGATCTAAATTTCAATACATATTGCCTTCTTGCATTGCATGCCTCTTGCAGTTTACCTGTATTTGGTAGAAGAGCTTATAAGAAAAAACAAACTGAGAGACTTGGCATCATGGTTTAGTAATGTAAAAATCCTCTCTCATAAACTTTACATCCATTCAAGGTGCCTGGTTATTTGCTTTCTGTGGAACTTGGAGATCCTAATGTCGTACATGACATGCAAGTAGAGATGAGAATATGGGATGGGACAAGGGTTCATTCAAATGATTCAAATTTCTGGCCATTTTTTCGCTGTTAATGTTTGGAGTGTGCGTGCTAGTATTAGATTTGGATTGGAAATTTATAATTTTCACTGACGTTGTGGAATGATCACCGGGAATATTGGGGAAAAATGGACTAATTTTGTTACTTTCAGGTTGTATCAACCGGTCCTAATCCAGAGTGGGATGAGAGTTTTGCATGGTCCTTTGAAAGTCCTCCCAAGGGCCAGAAGCTTCATATTTCATGCAAGAACAAGAGCAAAATGGGGAAGGTAAGTGACGTATTTATAAAGATTTTTTTTACTGATAGCACCCTGGACCCTCTTTACTGATTCTCCATTTCTACTTGATGGTTGTGAATTGCAAACTGTTAATCATTCATAAACCCCAATCTGCATGACCCGATTTTTTTTACAGGGATTAGCTTTTGCTGATGTTATAACTTATTTAATCTACTCTGAAAATGTTTTTCGTATTGATGACAGAGCTCATTTGGGAAGGTAACTATCCAAATCGACCGTGTAGTCATGTTAGGAGCAGTTGCCGGTGAATACACCCTTCTGCCGGAGAGCAAAAGTGGCCCATCAAGAAACTTGGAAATCGAATTCCAGTGGTCCAACGGTACCCAGTCCGAGTCCGCTGAATCCACCGAATCCGCTTAAACTTGAAGTTAATACGCAGTTTACAGAATTTTGTCAGGCTTTTTATCATTTCATATATCTCGTGTTGGTGTATATAGTTTTGAAATCTTTTGTAGCATTTGTCCAGTCCTGTAATCGGCTACTTGTTGATGATGTATTCTTTTGTAACTTGAGTCTTTTTTTTTTCTTGGAAAAACTCATGGACGGATGATGGATAGCTTGTTTGTAATTTTTCCTTGTTGTAACTAACTATATATATATATATATTCGTATCATTTGAAAGATGGAGCAAATCAATGAAGATGTTATTTTGCATAACATATGCCTTTGGAAAAATTGATGCTACTTTATATTCTGGTACTGAGTTATTTACTAGCTTTGTTAACGTAACCCAAACAAGAAAAACTATGAGTAACTAAAAGAATGATTTCTGTAGTTATAATCAAGAGTATATATTTACATTTATATAAAAGTAATTTATAGAAATTTAATTCTAATTTAATTTGAAATCTAATTTTACAAATCTAACTAGATTATATATATATATATATATATATTTAATTCCAGTCTATTTCGACAATCTATCACACCCTCACAGTTGAAGCGGGAGGAGGATGAATACTTAGAATGGATTTAAAATTCTCGAACAATACTCGAGGAAGTCTTGTGAAGATATCTGCAACTGCAATCTGGTGACGCGAAGGGACATGGAGCATGCGAATCTTTCCACTGGCAACTTGTTCACGAACAAAATGAATATCCATCTCAATATGCTTGGTTCGTTGATGTTGTACCGGATTACCCGAAAGATAAATAGCACTAATATTGTAACAATAAACTAGAGTAGCCTTTGTAACAAGACAGTGAAGCTCAAGTTGTAGATTATGAATCCAACATGATTCGGAAACGACATTAGCGACCCCATGATATTCAGCTTCAACACTCGAACAGGACAACGTAGGTTATCGTTTGGATGACCACGAAATCAGATTATCCCCAAGAAACACACAATATCCAGAATTCGGCCTTCGAGTATCCGGACAACCTCCACAATCCCCATCTGTGTAGGAGACAAGATCAAATCCTAGGAGGAGTAAAGATGGAGACCGAATGAGAGGTTCCTTGGAGGTAACGAATTATGCATTTTAACGCATTCATGTGAATGTCCTTCGAGTCATGCATATGTAAGCATACCTGCTGAACAACATACGATATATCTGGTCGAGTAAAAGTCAAATACTGTAGAGCTCCAGCAAGACTCCTATAGTGTGTCAGATTGTCATATGATGTACCAAGTGTACTACTCAGTTTGTGATTCATATCAACAGGAGTTGCAGTGGACTCTTACATGATGACATACCTGCTCGATCAATGATCTCTTCTGCATACTTACGCTGAGAAAGAAACATGCCAGTTTTGATGGAGATAACCAGAAAATAGTTCAACGGACCAAGATCCTTCATAACAAATTCCGTTGCAAGTAATCGCATGATCGACTGGCGAAGAGAGGTGACGAGGTGGCAAGTATGATGTCATCCACATACAACAATAAATACCCCATATCCTTGCCTTTCCTGTAGATAAATAATGAAGTATCCGCTTTGCTATTGACAAAACCTACAGAAGCAACAAAATCCACGAGCACACAAAGCTTGTTTAAGACAATAGAGAGATTTCTTCAATAAGCAAACATGATCCGGATAATTCGTATCCGAAAAGCCAAGTGGTTGATGCATATAAACGGCTTCTTTAAGTTCCCCATGTAGAAACGCATTCTTAACATCAAGTTGATGAATTTGCCAATTCTTTGACAATGCAATACTGAGCACCTTACAGATCGTAGCAGGTTTCACTATCGGACTGAATGTCTCACCACAATCGATACTCACCTGCTGCGTTTTTCCATCACCTACAAGGCGAGCCTTATATTGTCTTATTACTAATAAGAGCATTAAATTCGTCTTGCATAGTCAATTTTCAATTCGGGTCCTTAAGAGCCAAAATCAGATTTTTTAGGGATATGGGAGATCGAAACTGAAGCAAAGTTAACAGAACCCGACCCGTAATACTTAGGATTTGGGTTTCTGGGACGAGGTGGTGGCTGGGTGATGGGTTCGGCAGGAACAATTGGGGATGGAGGGGCATGGATCGGTGGTGTGGGCGGTGTGCGAGAATCTGCGAGAGGCAGGGAGGTCGGCGACTGAGGAACGGGGTTGGGCGGACTCGATAGTGGGGCGACTGCTGGGTTCCGTTCGGACCGGGGCGGGGTGGATTCCGCCGGTGGTCGACGAATAGGAGAGGGCAGAGTAGCGTCAAGGTGAAGCTGTTGTCGGATGCAAGGGGGAGGGTCCGACCCGCTCGTAATCGGGTTTGATAAGGGAGAAACTGGATTACTTTTGGGAAAGGGAAAAACAGTTTCATCAAACACAATGTTTCGAGAAATAATAATCTTTTTAGACGCCAAATCATAACAATTGTACCCCCTATGATTATCTGGATACCCTAAGAACACACATGGTGAAGACCGAGCATGCAATTTATGAATGGTAGTAGAATGAATCAAAGGATAGCAAAGACACCCAAACACACGAAGGTGAGAATAAGAGGGTGTGCGATGGTACAAGCATTCTAAGGGAGAGACATTAGCCAGAACCTTACGGGGTAGAATATTCAACAAATATGTAGCCATATACAAGGCATGATGCCAAAACGAAAGGGGCACAAATGCATGAGTCAAGAGAGTCCTAATGATATTGTTGAAAGTGCAAATTTTTCGTTCTGCTTTACCATTCTAAGATGAAGTATGAAGGCAAGAAAAACGAAAAGATATTCCATTGGTTTGACAATATGTTTGAAAACGGCTATTGTCATATTCACCCCCATTGTCACATTGTATGATTTTGATAGAAGATCGAAACTGAGTATGGATATGATTGCTTAAAAGCACAAATTTGTCAAACACATCAGATTTTCGAGCAAGGGGAAAGGTCCAAAGAAAATTTGTAAAATCATCTTAGAACAGAACATAATATCGATGCCCCATAGAACTTAAAACATGAGATGTCCATAAATAACGATGTATTATATCAAAAGGAAAAAAGGTTTGAGACGAAGACTCATTGAAAAGTAGCTTAGCTTGCTTACCCAGAATGCAAGAATGACAAATACTCGAAGAACGGGTTTTATTCCTAACAATGTCTTTTTATCTAACTTAACAAACTCTAAGACTGCATGTCCTGGGTGACCCAACGAGCATGCCAAATACAAGGGGAAAAAGCAGAAAAAACCATTGGTGAGGGCATGTAAACTTTGATGGAAGTAAGCAGATATAGATCTCCTTTGCTATCACATGTCATGATGCCATCCACGTAGGAAGGTCCTTCACAGAAAACCCATAAGGATCAAATTTAATAGACACATAATTATCTCTAGTAAATTTTCGCACATATATAAGATTTTTTACAAGTTAGGAGCATGCAAAACATTCTGTAAGGACAAAGGAGGGTGAGGAGGAGCTAACTTCGAATTGCCACTACCCTGAATTGGAATATATTGGCCATTACCCACAATAATATTATGATGATTGCTCAAATTAACATAAGATGAGAGCGTACCTTGATTTACAATCATGTGAGACGAGGCACCAGAGTCCATGTACCAAGTTGAATCCTGAGGTTGCAAGGACATCGTGTGCATGGCTGAAGCAATGTCCGTTGGCACGTGCGTTGCTTGAGGTGCAACAACGCATATGCTTGCGGCACGGGGAGCTGGGGCGTGTGCCCAACCAAAGGTTGGCACGCGGCAAGTCGGGGGTGCTGTAGGCACCCATTGCCACTGCCAGTGCTCATATGGCGCGGGCGCAGTGGTGCCAGACCGCGGAGATGGCGCGGCAGTGGGCTGCCCGGGCATGCCAGCTGCCCCGCGGCATGTGCCATTGTTGCGCGAATTGCCTTTGTTGCCCTTGCGCTTGTTACGCAGGTGGTTGTTGGCACGACCACATCATGTTGTGGAAGTATCTAATGGATAATCCATAACCGTAGAGACAACCGAGCCCGGATTGTGAGATGTCATAGCACCCAATTCCCTTTCCTCAAGAGATAAGGAAGAGCGAGCTTCGGAGAAACTGGGGAGAGGCTTAGCATGACGGATTTGAGTATCAATGCCTTTGTATGCCTCGGTGAGAACAGAGACAAGCTGAAGAATGAAGCACCTATTGGTAATAGGAGCACCAACATTCTTTAATTGGTTTGCAATACTTTTTGAGACGTTGACAGTAAGCCTAGTAATTGGAAAATCTTTGAGACGCGTAGATGTGAATTCATGTTCAAGAGTCACAGCCCGTGAGGTTTGGTGAGCTTGAAAGATATCCTTTAAGAGATTCCAAGCTTCCATAGCCATTGCCCCAAGTTCAATAATGGTGTTCAATAAATCATTCAAAATAGTCGAATAAATCCATTGAAGTATGGTAGCATCAATGGTGGACCATATACACTTTTCTGCTCTGGTTGTGGGTTCAGGTTCTTCCTCACCAGCAGGAGGTTTGATGATATGGTGCAGAACTTAATGAGCACGAGCGTGAATCTGGAAAAGTTCCGCCCATGTGCCATACTGCGAGTTCTCCATCTCCAAGGTAACAGACACATGGTTCCGGATATTGGTGAGGGGGAGAGTCGGAGTAGAGGTTGACTTGGTTGAATAAAACATGGTGAGAAACCTTAGATATCAACTGAAGTCAAATGTGGATCGGAGCAGAGGCTGGAGAAGACAATCAAATTGAGCAGGTGAGTGATCGAAGACGATCGCAGGTAGCTTCGAGCGATTGGGCAGCAACTTGGTCGGATCAGTGGGCAGCTTAATAATCGAGGACAGAATACATAACCAGGGTCAAGGTAGCAATAAGGAGATTGCAGGCTAGAGACGGCTGAGGTTTCGGAAAAAAGCAGGCCAAATATAGCGACGTGAGGTCGGAAAGTACGATTGATATGTTGGTTAGAGATGGCAGCGGAAGTATACTGAACCTAACGTGATACCATGAAAGAATGCTTTATGTCAATTATGATCAAGCACATACATGGTTATTTATACAAAAGTAATCTAACTATTTTAAGAATTAAATTCTAATATAATTAAAAATTTAATTCTAATCTAATTCTAATTATATAAATATTCTAATTCTAGTCTATTTCTATAATCTATCAGTAAAACACTATATATTCTAAACTCTAATGAGAAATATAAACTGATCCGAATGAAATGTAATTGAAATATAAATTTATAATGTGGATTAAATATGCTCATTCAACATCTAAATACCCTATCCTGGAAGAATTGTAAATCCAAATGTTACTGAAGATTTGATGGCAATTAATTGATATGCATGGGCTGAACTTGAATTCGAGGAAATTACATATTCGAACTATTGAATTCAAATTAATATAGTACTGTGATTCTACACTCTGATTGGAATTACTCATATGCCACACCGCTACACTTGGCTCCTTATGATCGGAGTTTTTGGATCTAAATTTTGTGAGGAAAATAATGGTCGTGATTTGTGAAGGTGTACATCCCCTTACCCCCTTACCTTAAAGTGAGAAACTGTGGAAGGAAAGAAATCCATCATGCATAACAGTGGCCTATGAATCATGATGAAGTTCCAAATATGGGGTGGGGTCCCAATTGACAAGTCACAAGATATTGCAATATCAACAACTAGTGATTGCTTGATTGCATGTACTAGTTGTAACCAAGTCATTAGATGAACATTAACGTAATATTTTCGTTAATTTCAAATTTTGCCCCTCCCTAAAAAAAAGTTATGTGTAATTGGGTATAAACTCTCATGTACGTGGAGTAAAGAAAAGTATACCCTTCTAACCTCCCTCCAATACGTTTATAAATAACTAAAAAAGAGATTGTCAACATTAAAATAAAAAATAATAACTTCACATGCATATTTAAATAAAAATAGAAACTACTACTTCAGAAGTGAAATAATCTTGAACGTCCCACCAAAATGAAATAATTTTTAAATAACCCCCACAATACAATTCATTTTTAACCATATATTATTGGACCCACATGTAATTTTATATCTCAAATTCATTCTTAACCACATACTACATATTTTCTTTAAAAAACATGTAAAACTAAATTATTTCATTATTAACGAGACAGATGAAGTGAAATATAGTGAGAGACAAATACTTCTAGTGTACTCTAGTATTACTATATCTAAACAACTGGTAATTGAGGTAAGATAAGAATGACAACAAGGTCCAGTTTAAATGGTAAATTGCTTTCACTCCATTTAATATGGTGGGGTTCGAATCATCTTTGTTGTTTCAAAAATTAAACATGAAAACTAAGATAAGATAAGGACTTAGGCTATTTTTAACAAAATTATCTGAAAGTAAGATAAGGATTTAGGCTATCTTTAACAAAATTATCTGAAAGTTATGTAGTAAGGTAGTTTTATTTTAATAAAGTAACTTAATTAACTTTTCAAATCAGTTAACTTTTCACGTAGCGACGTGTTCGATATTAAAAAGAAAGAAATCTAAAAAACTAGTGGAACAGGCGCTAAAGGGTGATTGTTCTACATAAATGCGATGAATAAGCTGGTAAACTTACAAAGAAAAGAAATTAAGAAAGAAATTACAAGTAACCACATGCATGCATGTCTCACAAGTCCAAGTCTAACAAAATTACATCTTCACGAAACGTGGCATCGACTTCCTGCCTCAATTATTAATGTTTGGCAATGCGGGAAAATCCGCATTATTTTCCTCCAACTTCCACTCCATCAACATGTTCCGTTCCAAAAGCTTTCTTCTCTCTTTATAAATTGAATATATGAATAAGCGGTAAACTTTGTAACTAAGAATAATTCACAACACTTAAAAATAATTAAAGGAAATATATCTATTATTAAAAATAATAAAAATAATTAATAAAATATGTAATTTTAAGACGTTATTTTTAAAATCCACATAAATTAAAATTATAAAATAACTCCTCCCGAAACCCAACCACCCCCACAAATCCCACCCGCCCCAAATACTCTTGCACAAATGCCTATATAAGAAACAGATCTTCAAAGAAAGCTCAAGCTTTTCAAGACTAGAGCTAGAAAGAGCTCACAAAAGCTGGTCTGGAAGCTTTTTTATCCCTTTCCCTTTTTTACCTCCCTATTCTTTGTTTACATGCAAGAAAAGAATCCACTTCTTTAAAATTTGAAGGAAGTTTCTGAACCATTTTGAAATAAATTATCAAGAAAACTTTCCAAAACTTGGTTCCCTCAAAGAACTTCACTTTACTTTGTCCTTTTACTCCACTTTGGTACCACCACAATCTCTAGAGAAGCTTAACCCAAAAGCTCTTTTATTTCAAAATAAAAACTTTCACCACTTTTTCTTTAAATCCCCTTGAGAAATAAGTAGAGCTAGCATAATACCAGTATGGGTGTTTCAGGAACTCTAGAGTACTTCTCTGAAATCATGAGCAATGGACACAAGCACAAGAAGAAGAGGAGACAGTTGCAAACTGTAAACCTCAAGGTCAGAATGGATTGTGATGGCTGTGAGCTTAAAGTCAAGAATGCCTTGTCTTCTTTAAGTGGTACATCCCATTATTATACATGTCTACATTTATATGTCTTGTTCATCAATGTCAAGCTTTACAATGCTGCATTTTATATTAAAACAAATGCTTATCACTCTACATGCAGGAGTGAAATCTGTCGAGATAAACAGGAAGCAACAAAAAGTGACTGTAACAGGACATGTAGAGCCAAACAAGGTGTTGAGCAAGGCAAAATCCACAGGGAAGAAGGCAGAGATATGGCCTTATGTGCCCTATAACTTAGTGGCACAGCCCTATGCCCCTCAGTCTTATGACAAGAAGGCACCACCTGGTTATGTCAGAAAAGTTGACAATTCAACATCATCTGCTGCTACAGTTAACTCTGGTTATGTTACCAGATATGATGAGCCTTACAGTGTTATGTTCAGTGATGATAATCCAAATGCATGTTCTGTTATGTAAGCAGAACATGTATGTTCATTACTAAATCATTATCAGTACTAGTACTATGCTACATATTTGTATCAGTTTAGCCAGTCTTGTGTTTGTCTTGGATTTCTGAATTTATGGTCATGTTATGTCTGATAATCTGTTTAGTTGTACTAATGTGTTTTGGACTTTTGGTACTTCTTTTGAGGGGTGTAGAAGCTGCAGAATATGTTTTCTGTAAGTTGTGCTGAGATTTTTTAATGAATCTGCAATTTGAGGACCAAATTAGTGTGTTGCAATCCATAACTAATTGTAGAATTTGTTTGATCTTTCATTATTACTTTTCCAGTACATGAATGTCCATACTTCTCTAAAATATGTCTCACTATTTTGACACAGACGATTTAGAAAATGATGATTTAAGACATATTATCAATGTTCTAAAAGTCAGTTATGACTAGGAATTTTGACTACAAAATGCCCCGGGGCGATTTCTTAGGTGAAATCATACTGTACTATATACAGTCCAATATCGTATACCATTCCATCACAATGTGTCAAAGAAATCAACCACAAAATATTACGCACTACAGTTCATGTCATAGCCTAGAAAAAAAGATCTGTCACAAAGATACTTGAAAGATTCTGAACCCTTTTTCTTATGTATGATACTATGTGCTAGAACTTGTAACAATTTATGCTATGTTAATGCCTTTTTTTGTTATCGGTCTATGTTTAGTAATCTATTCTACAATCTATATTGTGCCTGTATTATTGTCAAAGTTTGAGAATTAAGACTAATTGCAAATGATGATGGAGGGAAAATAACTGCAAAGATTCTGCAAACATCACTTGCAGATTCTGCCATGAAAGTGCTTATTTTGTCAACATCATACATGAGCAGCTATAGAGAAAGTTAAGAATGACTCAGTTATTACTTATTCAAGCTGTGATTTCATGATGTTATGATGATCCAGCTAGGAGCTAGCACTGCAGATGCAATAATCAAGATGTCACATCACATCAACATTAGGAAATGATATGAGCTTTGCTAAAGTAAGATAAGTATACAGGTTCAAGTCCCATCGGAACAACATGCTTAAGGATACAGAACAGGGGAGGTTTTGATTAGTGAAAGAGAGCAGGTTGAATTTTATTTCTGAACCTGAAAGAATAGGTAAATATATTTCTTGGCTTCGAGGTTGATTGTAGACAAACTTCGAACGTGCAATGGGACGTAGTAAGTCACACCGAATGTATTAGAGTGATGCTGCTGATAAGCCCTATTACTATGGTCACAATCACAAGATTGTTCTGCTCTTATTTGCAGTGTCTATCTCTGGCTGATCTAGAGTATTTGTTATAAATCTGTATTGTTTCTCAATATCCTACTTTATAACTAGATTCAAGTTTTGTAACCAGTATTATTCTCGAAAATACATGACAATCTTTCCGATGCTATTACACTACATGAAGCAAAATCTTGCTCAAGAGATCATGTTTGAAATTGAATCCCTGAGGACCCAAAACGTCAGTAAAAGGAAAGCACCTGTAAGCAAAGCATTTCCCTTTGATTGTTGGAATATTCTATTAACAAATTTGTAGGTAAAGGAAAGGACAATGTTTGGATGCCATCAAGTTTTCACTTCGAAACCGCTGTAGTTTTACGAATCAAACCATAACTCAAACAGGACTTATCATATAAAGTAAAGGAAAGCATGCACACAAATTTAAAAGAGGGAGATACAAAGGTAAAGATGTTCTTTTGATCCTCAAAGTCAGTTATTTGGAAAAAATGAAGATAGAGATATTCCATTCCATGAAGATCAGATTTCAATGTGTGCAATTAAGTTTGTTCCCTATTTTGCATTACATATTTGTAAGTTACAAGCTCATGTCTGCAAATAAAATGTTGGTCTAGATGCCATCAATTCTCACTCAAACATAATATTTACTCTACCTTAAACTAATTTGTCTTTCAGCGTGCTATATAGTTTACAAAGACTTGGAACTTAAAAGGAAAACTTGAATATAACAAAAATTATGAAACTTACTCCTCTTTTATGCTTAGGTTAGTTTACAGTTTCCGGTTCCCACTGTAGATTCCAACAAAACTGACGTCATATACAAGTGTTGCGTTTGCTGGAATGTTGCAATCCCCTGCACGAAGAATAGAATGGTGGTTAAACTAAGGTAAAATGCAATAGTGTTAGAGGTGCAGATATGAATGTACCTGAAAAACAGCCTGCTGGTTCAGGCCCATATGCCAACTGCGGTGGGATATAAAGCTTACGCTTTCCACCTGCGAGAAAAGATTGCAGATGTATTTTATATCTGAACAAAGTTTTTACAGAACTTAGGAGTTGACTCAGGAACCATTCATTACAGTAGTTCTATCACTTTGGATTAGCATACATTTCCCTCAAAATTAATATGCATTTGTAAGTTTTTATACGGGGCTCAAGCGGCATAGACACTAGGGGAGGTACATGTCATTGATTGTAGGTGCACGATATTTGCCTTTCTAATATATAATCTTACCAACATGCATCACAGGGACTCCTCCGCCTCCAAGTATGCCCTGGTCTAATCCTTTAATAGTCTGCACACACAGGTTTTCGTTAAATATTCCTCAGAAGCATAAAAGACCTGATGATGAATGACTTCACTTTAGAAGGTGGCATAATTGCCAATACTTTGTTAATGTTTACAATCCACTTGACAGTGCAATTACCTAGCATATGATGCACAAACTAACATACAAAAGGAAACCAAAAGACGTTTCATTCAGTGGAACATAAAAGATACCAACTACTGAGTGCCAAATTACCGAAAACTGTCATTTAGAACTCCGAATGTCATAGTTCACTAAATCAAAGTATGTTCAGTTGCTTTCTATAGCTAAAAACAGATAACTGGTTCAAGGCATGCTTAAAATAAGTGATCATAACATGAGAAGGATAGACCATTGTTTGATTGCCTATGCTTTTGCTATTGTTCACAGATTCTTTACTTGGACATGAATTTCACATTTTATCGCTTCTCAAATGGTGTATATTTTCATTTCACAAAGGGTGAATGAAATAACAAATCTCGTTGCGCGTAAAAGAAAATTCATCGCAAGCATTTGTAAGTGAGAAATAATTAATAATATATCTTGTCTAAAATCTGCTTCTGCAGCAGCTTAGTTATAATACAAGTCCAAGAAAGAGCACCTTTCCCCTACCGAGTCGCATTGTAAGTGGTCTAGCACGTTTATACGTACTATCAAACACTATTCCATTATCAAATCTTGCAGTGTAATGCACCTACATTAACAAAATCACACTGTCAAAATTCACAAACACAACAAAAAGCAGCAAATTGCAAGACCTTTCAAGCAAGTTCATATGTTAGACTCTCTAAAAGTTGGAGTTTTTAGATAAGATGAGTTATATCGGTTGCACTAAATAAGGATGAGTGAGTGAGTGACTGACATCAATAAGCTTAGCATAAGGGACCTCCTCTCCATAGCCAAGAGCCAAGTCACAGTAGCCAAGACCGGACTTTACAAAAGTGAGCTCACATGAAGGCTCGGACACGGTGGCGTAGTACTCTATCCGGGTGGCGTCAGCCTCTAGAGGGGCAGTGGTAGCCACCGCAGTTGCCGCCAAGAGTCCAACGGCAACTCCCATAATTCGGTTCTTGAAATTGATCTTCTTCACAGTGGAGGAACTAGTAGAGTCATTTTGTTTGCAGCAGCTAATTATTGTCTGATGAGGTTTTGGTCTCAACATGGTGGTTAACTGACAACTTACTGCCATTTCTTGATGATGATGATGATGATGATAATTGTCACTCAGGTTGAATGAATGTTTTGCAATGCAAAATGCATTCAGATTGGATTTTTTTGGTTTTGTGATGATAAATACTCCAATACTGTGTGTGATTATCCAAGCTTTTGGGCTTGGTCAAATTTATGGGTCCCTCTCGTCTCTCTTTGCTTCATTCATTTTGATATTTGGTGAAGGTTGTTTCCTTAATTCGTAAAATTCGTGGCTGGAATGGGGTGTCAAAAGCTTCATAATCCGAATGACTTTTAAGCGTTGTCCACTCATCAAAGCAAAGTTATTTGATGTCCTTGGACTTGGAGGATGGAAACTAGGACGGTAGGACCTGTGGAGGGACTTAGTTTGGGGGTGGGTTAGTGAGGTTAATCTAGTTTATTAAGTGTCAAAACCGGTTAAGTCCTTATTTAAAGGAGTGAATTTTGCTTAGTTTATAGGTATAAGAGTGTAATT
Organism: Plantago elongata; assembly: GCA_036897095.1. Lineage (NCBI taxonomy): Eukaryota > Viridiplantae > Streptophyta > Magnoliopsida > Lamiales > Plantaginaceae > Plantago > Plantago elongata. The sequence goes on along the minus strand of JAYMSP010002055.1, from coordinate 3,161 downwards.
AATGACTCCTTTTATTATGAGGATATGTCCCATACTTATACTTTTTTACCAAAATGTGCTTGTTCGTCCTCTACATCATGTCAGATGCCTAGACAACCTAGTGGTATTTATTCTGGACTTTTCAGAATTTTAAGAGGACTTTCTAGAATACAAGTGTTATTGTGAATACCTATCCAGAGTTCGACTCAAGGTTCGAGCCTTCTCCCAAAAGTTAATTTTATTTATTTGAAATGCGCTTTTTGATAGGCTACCAACTACTAAACAAAAACATTTCTGAAACTCAATTTCATATCTCTTTCCAATGTGAGGATTTTAATTATATCAGTAAAGTATTTTGGCCAAATGACTTTAAAGATCTCACTCTTGTTAAAATTTTGACATCCTTTCGTCTTAATCATCCGGTTCAAATTAATTTATTTACTAGTTGTTGAGTCATTTGGAATGAAAGAAATAATTTCTTTTTCCGACAAGAAAACATTATTCCTAAACAAATTATTCTTAAAATCCATATGCGATTTTGAATTAAGATTCCCGGAGAAATTTAAAGCTAAGAAGCTAATCAAATGTAAATGGTCTCCTCTGAAGGAGAACAAATTTTGTCTTAAAACGATTGGTGCCTTTATAAAAACTTGGGGTTGTGCGGGTTATGGTTTCATTATTAGAAATAATCTTGGGAATATGGTCGGAGCGGGTGCTGGTTACGTTGGAAATACTATTATAAATTTTGCGGAACTAAAAGCCATTCAAAGGGGTCTTCAATTAGTGTATGATCTTGATATTATCTCTTTACATGTTCAAACTGATTCTAAGTCTGCGATTTCTGCTATTAATAGGTGCTTGGAGCAGAGGAGCCAGTGGAGGGAGGCAGTGGGCTTGCACAACCCGATCCTTGAAGACATATGTCGCTCCTTATCGGGTTTACAACATTTCAGTCTCCAGTTCGTTTATCGGGAAAGCAACCACGTCGCAGATCTTTTGGCTGGTTATGACGTTAACTTAGGGATAAACAATACTGATCTTAGAAAATGTACATCTTTTGTGACGCCCCACCCTGAAGCTCCCTACCCCAGAGCTTAGCGTACCCGCCTGCATTCATCCTAGCAGACTGTCTCACATATGTCAGAATGACAGACTAAAATTCAAAAGAGTAAAAGCCATGAATTATACCTGATGTTTTCAGCATTCTTTACACTTCAATGTGGACCCATCTCGGCAACTTACACCAATAAGATTATCTCCAAGATTATCTCCATCAAGTGAGATTCTCAAGTATTATCCTAGATTCTCCAATAATCAATAAAAAAGTGTTGCACCTGAGGAAATATAGACAAAATAAGAGTGAAAGGAGTAAGTCTTTGATGACTTAGTAAGGTTTAAAGGTAACACGGTATCAAAGAAATAACAAGAGCTAATAGCAATAGAATGGCAAGTAAGATGAAATAAAGATTTCAAGGTGTAACCAGTTGATAATACGAGTGCGAATCAGATACCAACTATAAAACTTCCAAACATATATACTACCTTATGACTCCATCGAGGTGCGACCCCGTAAATAGAGAAATAGCATTTCGAGGTTCATGCCAGACCAGGTCACGGAATACACCAACCATCGGTTGTATCCAGGGTCTGGGATTGGGGATCTGCAGGAGGTGACCTTAACCGCCGTTCCATCCGCCCGGCAGTCACTCACTTACAGTTCCGGACCCAAATCAAATCCATATCGATATATGTAACTCATAATCACATATGCTCGTTATCATCTTTAAAAGAGAACAATATCAAATAAACATAGCCTGAACACGAATCAGGTATATCAGTTCGTTTTACACAACAATGTCAAAAAGAATGTAAGAGTCATGACTTCATCATGAATGGCCAAGATAATAGATTGTAAATGTATGAAGAGGTACAAAATAACATCTGTCATGGCAACATGAACAGAGAAGAAATGAAAGGCAATGACAAAGGAGCAAATGAATAACTGGTCAAGGAAGGATACAAGAAATTCAAAGGAAGAGAATAAACATATAAATAGGACATGAAATTCAACAACCTAAAATGAAAGTCAATACGGGAACAACTGGACAAGGCAATATGTATATAAAAATATCCAGAGAAACAATAGAAGTGATGACGTAATTGAATCCTAAAGGAAAGAAGGACAAGATATGAATATGACTAAGAACACTTGAAACGAAGGGACATCAGTTAAGAAAGTGATTGGTAAAAAATGAAGGGGTGAACATGTAAGTAAATGAAAAGGGTTTACAAAAATAAGAGATCTAGAAGAGAAACATGAATTCAGTTCAGATGAAAAATAAGATGATCATGAGCTTTGAGCTTACCAACTTATACACAATTTACAAGAATCAATAACAAGGTCATAAACAAACAAATGAGGAGGTTAAACAAGGACAAAAACAAACGAATGGTTGTTTCTATATAAACATAGGTTGATCAAATAGTGAAACAACGGACAAGAGTTAGTCTGGAACTAAAATGGTACAATAAGATGGAATCAATATCAGATGATACAAGATATTAAAGTTGTCTAACTAAGTCTAACTGAATGTATAAGAGAAGTACACACATTATCAATTAATAATACTTCACGTTATCAATTAATAATACTTGCACGAACAAGATAGAATCAATATTCATATTCTTCAAGGACCGGATGCCCGAAAAATATAAAAGAGAAGGTTAGAATCCTTATCTAAGGTATCATCCACTGCTCGGTGAATCCAACTATTTGGTCGAGATGCCCACTACAATAATACAACATCTCGACATCGAACTCGGACCAGATTTATTCCTTAGTCAGCCCGTGAAGCTACTGATATGGTATAAATCGGGCTAAGGCAAGGTTCGTGGATTAGGTAGAATCTAATCCGTCTTGGTTCGCCTCGATTGGTCTAAGGTTCGTCCGGATGAAAAGGCCTTCGCAAGGAGTGAGTAGAGTAGGCCTCCGGGGTGGATTGGAAGGGGCCTTCGTCAGGAGTGAGTAGAGTAGGCCTCCTTTTAGCTTGACTTGGTCGGATCCTTCTCTTGATGATGGGGCCGTCTCTAGCTTCTCTTGGTGACGGCCATCTCTAGGTACCTGAAACACGGGGAAGGGGTTAGACCCTTTTGGGCCGGTTTGCCTAAGACAAACCGGACTA
>JAYMSP010002054.1:0-26640 GCA_036897095.1 Plantago elongata | reverse complement strand
TTTTCTCGAGCAACTGTCTCCGCTCCGTTCTGAGATCAGATTAAGCTCTCAAAGTCGCACGTCTTGATAAAAAAAAGAGTTCTCCTCATCCCCAGATCAACCTAATGCGCCACCAGGCCAAGTCCCGACCTCACGTCAATAAAGGCAGCTTCTTCCTCCTCCTCCTCCATGTTCCTTCTCGCTATCAAATAGTATATATCTTCACGAAAGGACTTCCGCGCATACTCTTTGATGATTTTCGTGACAGTCTAAGCGTCAGACTTCCTCCAGCTTCGACTGCGGGGGTGTGTTAGAGTATGTAATTGTATTAGTTTCCTGATTAAATTAGTCTTTTAGATTATAGATCTCTAGTTAAATTAGTTTTCTGATTAGATTAGTCTTTAGATTATAGCTTATTGTACTTGTATATATATCCCTTCTAATTCTATGAATAGACAGGAAAAATAGTTCTTTCAACGCTAAGCATGGCACACGCTGTGGATCGAGCTGTCTATTAAATGCTTATAACCATGATAATTCAACTCTTAAGCAGTGTTATGCAATTTGTTTGAAAATCAATTACTGCTTTATATGCTTAAATATAGTTTAATAGAGATTTTTAGTTGATTTTAAAGGGAAACTAATGAATAGTGTATTCTTGTTGCGAAATAATCGGTAGGTGTGTAAAATTTGAGAACTGGATCACTTTTTTTGCTGCATTTCCGATGGACAACATTGACATCATATTTATCATGCCTGAAATCTTGTTTGTTACTAACTTCAACGTCATTGAACAACATTGACATCATATTTATCATGCCTGAAATCTTGTTTGTTACTAACTTCAACGTCATTTAGATTATTAACATACTATTAAATATGTTTACGGTTGAATAAGGAATTTTTATAAAATTCATCCCTCTTATTCAACCTCATTTCAAATTTATTTAAACAACTACAAATAATTTTAAAAAATAAACTGTTTTCCAAAACTAATTACATTTAGTTCTATAAGTCAACGTCGAATTCCATGTCACGTCGAAGATACGCGCTTGTAATGATTTAGCATGTCATGTCACCATTTATGGGTGTATTTGTAATTGACTTTGCAAGCTTATTACACATTTATTGATCAATAGTTTAAATTTATTAAGTTGAACTCCATATTTTATCATTCACTAAATTAACTCAAACAAATTAAAAACCAATTCAAAAATAAATTTTTCTTTGCAAAATAAACCCAGATAATATTGAAATACTGTAACGCCCCGGATCTAGTTCAGACGTCAAGGGTTGTGCCGAATATTCCAAATACATATATATTATATATTTCAGAGTAATACTTATTACAAATACATTCTCAAGAATAATTTTTTATTACAAAATGAACCAAAATAATATTGTAATGCACTCCTCAAAAAACATTTAACTAGCAATTCAAGTATAAAATCTTTTAAAATCAAAACTGAAAAAAAAAAAAAAAGAAGCAGCACACCTCCATTGGACACCATTTCAAAGCTTGAAATTGGTCTAAATGGAGACCTATAAGATCTCCGATTGGGTCAGTTTTTGATGATCCCAATCGAAGCTTTTAAGAGAGCTCCAACCGGAGTTCTCTGGAAGCTTCATGAAAAGCTCATGTTGGCGGAGCTCTTCTTTTACAACCTATAAAGAGCTCCGGTGGAGATGAGAAGAGCTCCAACCAGAGCTCACTTGAAACAACTCCGATTGGAGCTCTATACAGCTCCTACGGGAGATGTAAAAGAGCTCAGACGGAGCTGTAGAAGCTCTTAACAACAACTCTCGCCGAAGCTCAAAACTGCTTCGGTGAGAGCTGCTTAGATTTCCAATCGAAGCTAACTAACTGCTCCAGTCTGAGTTCTTCAAGCTCCATATGTCTCAATTGGAGCTTGAAATGGGTTTCCTTCTTTTATTCTTTTTGTGATTTAAATTTGTGGAGGTGGTGGTGTATCAGAGATGATGGTGGTGTCACTGATGGTTAGCCTTGGTGGTGGTGGTTGGCTGGAGAGATGGTGGTGGACATTATTAGAGAGAGTTGAAGAAGAGGAGAGGAGGAGAAGATGGTATAAAGAATTAAATTTATCCACTTGTATTTTTTATTTTTTTAAACTAATACCAAATTATGTAATGGCTAAATCCACATCACTAAGAAATGACACGTATTCGTCAGAGTCAACATCGAAAATAAAAAATAAGTTTATATATAATATTTTAAATAATAGAAGATAATTTGTAATTGGAAAAAACAATAAAATGTGTATATAAAATTCGCCAACTGACTAATGTTCCTAAACAATCAAAGTGGTATCGATGCATACAAAATTGACGATGATGAATCGTTGTAGTCATTATGCTTTAGTTTCTTTCTACTAGCAAGTAAAGGGGAGGACAAAAAGCCACTTTTGAATCAATGAAACTCCACTTGATTCAACTTTGGGCAAAAATTATGAACCTACCATTATAAATTTCCCCCCATCCTCTGATCCAAGATTGAAATAATTTCTTATATCTATCCACTTTCACCCTATTTATTATTTGTAAAACATACGGTTGATTATTTCCACACAAAACTTGACACGGATACATTTGTGAACTAAATTTATAGTCAACATTTGTATGTGACCAATCGACCTTCTAATCAATTAGAATACAAGTTCCTTATTTATTATTTTCAATACCTACAATTTGATTGCTCCACACAAACTTTACACAAAATACATTCATTAATTAATATTGTTATCAAAATTCATTTGTGACTGATTAAATATTTATTCTATTACGAGTCAAATGACTCTCACCAACTTGCTTTTTCATTTTAAATTTGAAACTTCAATAAAAATAGAATGTTCTTTAGTGGGTTCGTAATATTAACTTGGACATTAAAAAATGAAAATATGTTCCAACTTCCAACAGGTCAAGTTGTGTAGTTAAATGCATGTCTTTTTTGATCCTTGTTACAACATCGCATCTCATACTCTCCGTCCCAAATTGAAAGTCCCACCGGATCGAATATAAATTTTAAAAAAAATAATAAAATTTAAATGTGATTAAATAAAGTAGAAAAAATATTGAATACAATGTGAGAGATAATGTAAGAATTTTTTTTAAAAATATACTGTAGAGTAAGATACATCCATTTCATATACTACATAATGATTATATATTTTTTGTATATCTTAAAGTGGCTACTTGTTCAGAAGATATACCCAGGTCATTTTTTACTCTGATTTGGTGATCTCTTACATGCACATGAGATATCTCACACACTCGACACAATGACTTTGTATTTGTTGAATCTCTCTTTCTTTTTTCTTATTTTTCTTTCAAAATAATTTTCGAAATTGAATCACGATATGACATGTGTCAAGAGTTTGAGATATTGTCGATGCTTGAGACACTTCCGACATGTGAAATACTCCCGTATCGTGTAATAAATTACTAAATCGGCGTAAAAGAATGATCGGGTTATAATTTCTATTCAAGTAGTCATTCTGAGGTATAAAAAAATACATAGTCATTGTGTAGTATATAAAATGGATGTGTCTCACTTTATGGTATACTTTAAAATATTTTCGCAGATAATGTATAAAGTAGGAGATAAATTTTATATTTAAAGTAAAGGGACTTCTAATTTGAGACGGTGTAAAATGAAAAATGGAAATTCTAATTTGGAACTATATACTTTCTTTAATTGAAGTGTAAAAAAAAACAACAAAAAAAATATATTTCCATGTTTACCCCTGAAGTTTAAATGGTATTCAATTCAAACACTGCATAGGGTTTGATGCAGTATAAATTTAAGTAACCATAATTACCACTAACCACCTCCCAAAAACTTTTTAATTTAGTCAAATTCCCTCCTTATTTTTGATTTCCCTCCTCCCTCAAAGTAATCAAATCACTTTCGTAGCTTTTGACAATAACTCAGCAATTTTAAACTCTCTCAAATGATGTTCACTCAAGTACTTAAAAATTGAGGTGATACACAATTTCTTTGTCCACGTAAAAATAAGTCATAGAGACACACCTTTAAAAGGGTTCGAAAATATTTATTTGAATATGTTAAACGTAACGAATACCAAATTTTCGTTCCGTTACAAAATTACGGTTAAGCCCCACTAGGCCCAGAGTCCACTCCTTTTGGTCCACAATTTTTTTTGCCCTCCTTTAGTACCCACATCACATAGAACGTGACCACCTTTTAAAAACTCCATGGAACTGGTAATAGCTTTGCTTCACCATTAATAACTGCCACATGATTGTTGTGCATTTGCCAGTAAGAGAAGGGGTAAAAACAAAGAAAAACACTCTCCATTTTGCACTGCTCTGCATTTTTTTCCTGAGCCCTGTTTCAGACAGCCTTTTGTCCCTTTCTTGCATAGTTGATTCTAGTACTAGTACTAGTATTTCCAATAAAGATATCATCAGCAAAGAAAAGAGAAAAAAGAAACTACATATGACATATCAATCAAATCAAACATCCAAACTGAGATACACACAACACCCAGACAAAGTGAAAAGAGACAACTTCACTTCCCCTTTTCCATTCTCCTTGCTCAACTCAAACACATTTCAAATTTGAATTTTTTTTTGTAATCTAGCTAGCTCTCTTCTTCAACCCCATTTGTTTGTGAGAAGAAGGAAGAAAAGGGGCAATGAAGCTTCGGGTTTTGCTGCTAATTTCAATTTGGGCTTTCACCTATGTTTCTTCTGGGCTTCCACTTGATGTTCCGGACCCTCCTGTAGCTGACCCTGTTCTTCCTTCTGAAAAAGATCCCTCTTCTAAGAACTCTTCTGATTTCATAGCTCATTCTCCAGGTAAATTATTGATTTTTTTTAATTTGCCTTTTGCATTGGAATAGTTGAATTTTGTGTTTTGGTATGTACTGTAGTTTTGGAATTTTACCTGGTGTGGATAAGCAATGGGGATCCCTTTGAGTTTATTGTGTCCCTAGCTTTTGAGATTGTAATGATCCCCAACCTTATGCCATTGATTTTGACTTTGCTTGCTTTCTTAGTATGTTTTAAGTAATGTTTGGTATCTGAAGCTGATTCGTGTTGTGTTATGTTGTGTTATCATTGAACCAGATTCTGCTGAGATTCAGGTTGTGCACCACCAGGATTTAAACAAGAAAATCCTTGTTGCACTTGTTGTTTCTTCATGTCTTCTTGGAGTAATGTTGCTCTTGTTGTCTTGTTTCTCGATCTACCGGTTCAAATGGTCGAAGAAATGCAAAAATGATCAGGGTTTGGGTACTTTTGTTTCTTGTTTTTTGTTCCTTTTCAGATTTAATTCAACTTTGTTTCCTTTTTGGGTATTTAGTTTCGTAATTGTGGTTATTGTAGATGCAGAGAATGCAAAAGGGATCCCATACAGTCCTGCCTTGGAGAAATTTAATTCTTTGAAAATTGGTGGCAAGAAAGGTTCGATAACATCGATTGACTATCAGCTGTTAGTGGTTGCCACTAGCAACTTTGATGAATGTAATGTTCTGGGGGAGGGTGGATTAGGACGTGTGTACAAAGCTTGCTTCAATGACAATTTCCAGGCGGCTGTTAAGAAAATTTACGCGGGTGGACAGGAAGCTGAAAGAGAATTTGAGGTAGAATAGAATAGTTGCTATTTTCCTTTTGTGATTGTAGTAATTTATTTTATTATTGATCAAGTTATTGAATGCAAAATGCAGAATGAGGTTGAGTCATTGAGTAAGATTCAGCATCAAAACATAGTTTCTCTTTTGGGATACTGTATTCATCGCGAAGCGCGGTTCTTGGTATATGAGATGATGGAGAATGGGTCTCTGGATTATCACCTACATGGTAATGAAGTTTCTTTGTCTAGCTTGTGTTTCTCAAAAGATCATGAAGTCCATCGCTTAAGATTTTGATTCATGTTTTGTGCAGGACCTAATAGATCATCATTGACTTGGCACATAAGAATGAGAATTGCTCTGGATGTTGCAAGGTACCGATTCTGATACATTCATTTTCAAATGACTTCACTTATATTTAAATCTGTTTCCTGTACTTAGAAAATCTATTTGGTTACTAAACAGAGGGCTAGAGTACCTGCATGAGCGATGCAACCCTCCAGTGATCCATAGAGATATCAAATCCTCCAACATTCTTCTAGATTCCAACTTCAATGCTAAGGTAACATTATCTTGACATGATCTCTCTCCCACAGTTACGTCCTGTGGCTACAAATGGAAAATTTTGTGATTGGCTAATGTCCTTGATATTTTTGTTCAGCTTTCTGATTTTGGGCTTGCAATTACTGGGAACTCAAACAAGGCAGACATCAAGCTTTCTGGAACACTGGGTTATGTTGCTCCCGAATATCTGTTAGATGGTAACCTACATTTTTTAATCCTTCACTGTATAGCATTTTTAAAATTTATTAGTTCGTTTGATGTCTGTTAACTTGAAGCCAAATGCTTCATATTGCATTCAGGATCTTTTCATGAAACTAGTAGAGAAAAGATTTATGTATGTATTGTTGTCCACTAATAGTCATGTCATTTTGCATATTTGATTGTATTAGTTTGTGTGGCGCCCATGCCATATAGTTCTTGTCTAGCCAAGCCAAGTAGAATGTACTATAGCACACCCGATTCCATGCGCAAGTAACTTAATCTCTATATGCATGATCAGATTTCACAGGTTCTATAGGCTTAATAAATCAACTAGAAGACCGTTATATTAAGGATCCTGCATTTTTCCAAGGAGACATTTACTAAAAAATTTCCAAGTCCCAACATGATATTCTGCTTCAGTTTTATAGTTTTGGTTTGGCTTCAATTTTACCAGATACTTGAGTTTGGTAACTTCATGCTCCAGTGATAAAGAAGCGTGATATTAACAATGCATGTTCATTGTTGACCACTTGACCTACTAAACCAAAGTGGACTAGGAAGATATAGAAATAATTTGTCTTGTTTACAAAGTAACCGCCTGCTATTTCCTTGATGAGTGTTTAATTGTCCGTAAATGCAACTTTTAAACTTTCCATACCAGGTAAACTAACCGATAAAAGTGATGTCTATGCATTTGGTGTAATTCTTTTGGAGCTTTTGATGGGACGAAGGCCTGTGGAAAGAGTAGCCGAAGCACAGAGCCAATCTATCGTTACCTGGGTAAATGTTTGTTTTTGAGTCAACTTGATTAGTCAATGCAATATCAATCAAAATCTCTAATTCCAAAGGGCTTGTTTGACAAACAGGCAATGCCACAGCTTACTGACAGATCAAAGCTACCAACTATTATTGATCCAGTCATAAAGAACTCAATGGATTTGAAGCATCTCTACCAAGTCTGTTCCTTGCAAATCGTTTATCACTGACTACAGCAAGTATCTTACAATGACACGTATTAGACTTATCATTTTCGAAAATCATGCAGGTAGCTGCTATAGCTGTTCTATGTGTTCAACCGGAGCCAAGCTACAGACCGCTGATAACTGATGTCTTGCACTCCTTCATGCCCCTTGTGCCTGTTGATCTTGGTGGATCACTAAGAGTAACTGATTGTGCTGTTTAATACTATATGTAAGAAAATGCGTTTCATCTGATTTTCAAGTGCTTTTGGAGCTGTCATAACCTGTGTTATCAACTGAAGTTGACCAAAAGCTTGTTCATGTTTCCAAGGAGAGTAGATTATGTTTTGGGGGAATTTTTTTTGGTTGAGCATACAGCTTGTAAAGTTGGTAAAGGGAAAAGGGGCTTCTTTTTTAATGATGCTGATTACTTTGACAAAACTGGATCGTTTATTTTGTCCCAACTCTGTAGCAGACTAGCCGGTGCATTTGTGTATATATATGAGTTCTTTTCATGTGGAGTTATGCAACAAATAAAGATTTACGTTGTGAAGATTTAGTTTCTTTTAGAAAGGGCTGCAGCAAATATACTACAAGCCATATGCTTAGTTCCGTCAATGTGATCGAAGTTGGAAATCACGAGGGAGTGGCAGTTAGTTAAGGAATGTTCCGATTCGATTGGTGTGGATGCTGGCTGCTTGTCAATTTGTTCTTTATGCTGTCTGTTAGCAGGTGGAACTATAACATGTGACATCCTTGTCTCATTGTCTAATCTTGAATAATGCTGCCATGCACGTTTTTCAGACAGGTGATGTTTTTAACAACTAGCCAAACAATGTTCCTTGCAATGTCCACTCAGCATTTAACGTTTATTCATATACTGTTTCCCATGGTCACTTAAACCCGCTTGGCTAGAACGTACAGAACTTTAAAAGGCCTCGATTTGGTCTTTTCGAGAAGTTTCAAGGCCTATCACACTAAATATGGATATGGAGATGGAACAAAACTTAACCTAGTGAACTTAGTTGTACTACTATGTTGTCTTTGCCGTTCGGTTGTTGACGAGTAGGCAAAAAACCAAATATCAAGAAATTGCCGTCTGAATGCAACTATCATTCAAATATAACAACAGAACATCATTGTCTCGGTTTTACCAAAGTTCCAGCAGAACATGCCATAAACAAGAATTTCAAGTACTAATACATCACAAGTTTCTCTCACTTATTTAAACTATGAACTTTTTTGTAACCTGCAAAGAAAGATTAGATCATGATCCTGCTTTCATGGTTTTGTACAACTAGCACGAGAAACTTGTTTGTAAAGATAGTGCATCCAGGCGGTCATGTGGAACTACATGACCGGCCTATTCTAGCTGCAGATTTGCTCAACCGGAATCCCAAGTGCTGTGTGGCTCACCCCACCGTGTTCCAGCAGCCATACGATGTTATTTCACCGGATACCATTCTCGAACTTGGCAGGAAATACTATGTTGTGCCACTAGGTACAATTAGGAAGCTACAGAACAAGTACTCCCCTGCACGTGTACGACAGCACAAACAAGCGGCTATCCAAAAAAGGGAGCGCATAGAAAATGGTGTCGAAGAAGATTATGAAACAGAGTCTTTTTGTTGGCTGATGAGGAAGAAGAAGAGCAGGAGAAAGGAAACGAGTGGACCGCGGATGAGTTCAAGGATCAAGGTCAAGTCTGATAGCAGCTGTGAAAACTCATCTGACTCTCAGAGACCAATGGTTAACAGCAAGAAAAGGTCGAAAAAGGATTCTGAAGAAGGTGCATCTCCCTCAAGATTATCACTTACATCTATAGATTACTGGCAGCCTGGTCTAGAAAGCATCACAGAAGAACAATTGAAGAGCCCAGCTCCAGCTGTTGAAGATAGCATTTCTGGTATTTTCCCTTAGAGTTGATAAATAAGCAGCACAATGTGAAAAAATTCAAAAGATATTTGCAAGGCGAATACGAACCTGGTGAGTTTTGTTAAAGCCAAGGGTTGATAGAATGTTCCTACTTACTATAATACTATACACTTTGTTAATGAAGTCTCACGTGTAAAGATCTACAAAAAGTAATACCATTGCACTGACAGAAAAAATCCAATTGAGTCGTAAAATTGAAGTATCAATGGTGGGAAAAAAACTAAACAAAGAATCAACTCTAGCACTAAACGTAGAACTGATATCTCAAAATTCACAATTATTAGACACATTTACACCTGCGCTTAATAAAAGACAAGAAACGTAGCCGTCTACTTTCTTGATTTCTCTCTTAGAGGATTTTCCCTTGTGTAGCGCATTCCTAACGTGTGTCGTATACTCTAATCGGATCAAGGCCCTTCCGCTCCACCACTGCCTCAATGTGACCCTTCAGTGAGTGTAGCTCCCTCAGCCTGGGAAGATTGGAAAGAAATGGCATCAAAATACAGTTTGACATGAATAGAAACTTGATTTGCGATGACAAGATCATCGAGAAAATGTTAACCTTGCAACTTCAGCGCGTCTCTTAGCTTGTTCAGCAATTTCAGACAATTCCCTGTAGGTGCTTTTATCTTGAAAGAGGTCAGCCGAATCTGATGTTCGGAGGCCATGATGTGTGCGTTGATCCCGGGCCCACTGTGCTTCCCTTTCTACGCGACCATAATCATTTCCCGATGCAAAGGCAGTCTGTAGATATTCAAACAGCAATTATAGGATGAGAAATTTTGGTATAAGATCCAAAAGAGTAACGAAATTAGGTTATGATCATATGGTAAAGGTGTTCTGATTCTGTCAAAGTCAAGCTATAGTATATTTACCCTTTTATCAATCATATTGTTCCACGCCTTGCCACTCAGAAGGTATCTTATGAGAAACTTGAGTATGTCAAGAGGAATATAGGTTATGATACTATAAATCCATATAACACCAGCCCAACCCCAGCCAATGCCGCGAATTCTAGCAAATTCCCAGTTTGCGTATACTGCTATCAATGTTGCAACCTGTACATGAAGATTTGCATCAAAACTTATCAAGAGAAAGACCTCTGAATATGACCTTCATGAAATGCCGTTTGTGCAACTTACAAGCTGGGCTACTAGAAAAGCAATCATAAGGAGTGCACCAGGACGTTCTACATAAGACCAACTTCTTGACCGAGTGACGAATATGAGGGCTTGACTGACAATGCTGACTTGAAGGTAGATTGCTGCAGTCAGTTCGTGGTTATTATTCCTGATCGCTCTCACGCCGAATTTTTCCTAACAATGAGAATATATCAATTTATATACATGGGGCTACACCAACATGAAAATAAAGATTAAAAATAAGAAATACAATCATACCGTAAAGAAATCCGTATCATGAGCAGCCCAAAAGAATATCACAGTCATCAGTGCAAGATAAGTGCCAAGAACAATTCCAGTAGCAAAAATCTCATTCAGCTTCCATGAATCAGGCAGAGGGGAAGGCTTCACTTTATCTTTCGAGATTGTCATAATGGTCCCATCATTCAGGATTGCGATGATCAGAACCATGAAGGGTGAAAAGTCAAACTTCCAGAAGAGTGCAATGAGCATAAAGCCTAACACTATACGGATGGTAATGGAAACTGCATAGATAGTGTAGTTTTTCATCCTCTGGAATATAGCTCTGCTAGTCAAAACAGCACTAATTATAACACTTAGTCCTGGCTCTGTCAAAACTATATCGGAAGCACTTCGGGCAGCATCAGTGGCATCAGCTACTGCAATGCCAATGTCGGCCTTCTTTAGCGCAGGGGCATCATTCACGCCATCTCCTGTCATTCCACAGATATGCTTTCTTTCTTGTAGTTTCTTCACAATTTCGTACTTATGTTCTGCATCCCTCCCCAAAAGTCAGTATACAAATTGAGAAAACATATAGGACAAATGATTTTAGTTTTTAAAGATATTTTGGGGCTCACCAGGAAAGACACCGGCAAAGCCATCAGCTTTCTCAATGAGTTCTTCGACTGGAAGGTCAGCAATAGCTGCATCCTTGTGTTGTCCAAGTAGTGAGGAAGATGGATACATGTTCACTCCCATTCCCAACCTTCGGCCTGTCTCCTTGGCTATGGCTAACTGATCACCGGTAATCATTTTAACATTGACACCAAGATCTAAGGCACGAGTAATTGTGTCTGCACTGTCATGCCTTGGTGGATCAAAGAGTGGCAAGAGGCCAACAAATGTCCAGGCACTTCCTGGGCTCTCCTTGTTCTTCTCTGGTACGGTCTGCAGGGACAAAAGACACATAAAATCACTTCATTTCATGTCTAAGAAGTGACCCGGGATAGACTTTGTAAGCATTACAAAGTAGTAGAAGACCACCTGTTTAGAAACACCTAGAGCACGGAGGCCACGCTCAGCAAATTTGTCAATAATGGAATGAACCTTTTTCGTCAGTGCAGGCTTTAGGCCACAGAGTTGAATGATCTGGGTGAACATATAGAATGATTGGTAAATAAAACTCTGTTGTAATTGAGTATTTGGAAACCCAAATGGGGGTGGACTTCTATTCCATAAGAGATTTACCTGTTCGGGTGCTCCTTTGCTCACTCGGTGCCAATTCCCATCTTCATCTATGTAAGTCAGAGCAGTGCGCTTGTCCACAGGATTAAACGGAAGAAAGTGCACCTCAGTGATCCCTGCTCTGGCCTAGAACCAAAAGCCGAAAAAGAAAGTGTTAACTGGATTTGATTCGCATTGGATAATCCTAATGATCAAGGTCAATAGTAAAGAAAAGACATACAAGCATTCAGAGCAAACTCAGAATCTAATTCAGACTCTTGCCATAACATGTAGTACTTGGTTACAATACCTCTTTTGGATCAGCTAACATTCCGACAATGCAAGCATCAATGGCATCCTGGTTCTCCACCCTTGAAGCTCTAGCTCCACAAAGAATAACTTCATCCTTATCCATATCATTTGCAAAAACCTGCATGATACCCATGGCATGATTATCAACAGAGAAGATGATTTGAGTAAATTATTTTATCTATTTTATTCAAGTAACATATCAAACCTCAATTAGAGATCTATCCACTGTGAGCTTGTTCAAGGTAAGAGTTCCAGTTTTGTCACTGCACAGAACATCCATGCCAGCCATTTCTTCAATGGCTGTCATTCTCTTAGTAATAGCACCCTGCTGTGATAGCCTATGTGATCCAATTGCCATTGTAACCGATAACACCGTTGGCATGGCAATTGGTATTCCTCCAATGAGAAGGACCAGCAGATTATCAATTCCATCTCTGTACTTCCTGTGCTGAATGGGGTACATAACTATAATTTCTATTAAGAGTCCCACAGCAATCGAACATATGCAGAAGTTCCCAATGGAGGTTAACACCTGATCATTCATTTTCAACCAATAAAAGTTAGAAAATATTGATGAATGTAATCCAAGAATATTATTGCGTGTCAAGAATAAGCTGTACCTTCTGGAAGTGACCGACGTTCTGAGTGCTATCAACAAGATGTGCTGCTTTTCCAAAGAACGAATGGATTCCAGTGGCGATGACAATCGCCTCAATCTCTCCTTGTTTACAGGTCGAACCAGAAAACACTTCATCCCCAGGGTTCTTCGTTACAGGCAATGATTCGCCTGTCAAAGCAGATTGATCAATTTTTAGAGGATCACCTTCAAGGAGACGTGCATCTGCTGGAATTATATCTCCCAGTTTGATACTAATAATGTCTCCTGGGACTAGGATGGAAGCTTCCTGTTCACTCCACTTCCCATCCCTTAGCACCTAAAAAAATAAATAAGCAGCTGAATAACATCAACCTGAGAGATCCACCATCCATGTACAATATCTAGAACCAGATTATTACCTTAGTCTTGGGTGCTAGGCCTGCCATTAGAGCTGCAGCAGCATTACCAGCATTGTTCTCCTCTACAAAACTGATAGTTGAGTTGATAAACAACAATGCAGTGATACCGATAAAGTCTTGCCAATCTGGTGGTCTCCCCTGAAATCACAATTTTCATAAAAAGTTCATAACATGGAGAAAAGATCCATGTATTATTAATCGACACATCACAGAAGCTATATTATACATCCATCTGAACCAACCTGTCCATTGGCCAAGACAATTGCGATGATAGCTGCACTTTCCATGACCCATGATAGAGGATTCCACATAAAACCCAAGAACTTTAAGAACTTGTTCTCCTGTTTTTATCCATGACACAGAGTTAGCACAATCAAACAAAAGCAATCAGATAATTTGAAAGGCAGGTAAGTAAAACTCGCCTTCTTCTCCTCGAGCTTGTTCTGACCAAATACCATAAGCCGTTGTTCAGCATCAGCTTGTGTCAATCCTGACCTCGAACATTGCAATTGCGTAAAAACTTCCTCAACTGGCATATGCTCCTGCAGCCCCATTAAAGGCACTCAAACAGTAAAGCAAACTACACTAATGACAAACCAGAAAACAGATCACCAGATCCACATTCAACTCATCTAAAAAATCCCAAACTAATCACAAACACCATAACCTACTCCAATCGAAACCTCCAATCCCAATCATCACCAATTCAATTCAATTCACCTCAATTCAGTCGTAAATACACAATATTCCACTTCGAAAACACATGCAAACGTCACAATTCCAACAGTTGAGCATTATCACAAATGCACGGTGATCATACATACAATGATACAAACAGTATCTTATCCCAAACAGATCAATCACACTGATCCAATCAAATTCACGAAGCTCAAACAACAACAACAACAACAATAGAAAAACAAAAACAAAAAAAGTATCAATCAATGAATGAATGAAAAGCACAATTACCAGGTCCACGTTTTCATTCTTAATCGCCTCCAAGGAGATACCACCACCACTACCTCCTCCTTTATCGTCCATGTTGAATTCTCCTTCAGTGAAAAATCGATCTAGCTAACGTAGTCACCAGAGACGAAATAAACAAACTATGAGAATTGTGAGAAGAGTAACAGTTCTTAAATACTAGTACGAAGAAAGGCCAATACTCTAGGGCTGGCTGTTAGTTTACTGTTATTATTCTAATTCTATTTCAGCACATTTGAATCCTGATTGAATAAGACTCCTTTTCAAAATTAAACTACTTGTGAATTTTTTTGTATGTATCTTTATCTTTTTTGGATATTGCTGTAAAACAGAGTTTTTTTTATAATATAAGAGTGGGATATTAATGGAGTTCTAAAACTAAAAAATAGGCAGGAGAAATAAGTTGATGAATTTGAATGGATTTCGGTTCTGGTTTACCGGGTCAAACACTAAAAAGAGGGAAGTGACGTTAGGTTCAACTTAATTGAGTTTGGCTTGACTTCACGCTCGTCGGGTCAAGTTTTAAGGAGAGGGGTTGCTAATTGGGTTGACCATGACAAGTAATTTTTTTAGCAAATGTCTTTAATTAAAACAGATATAAACTGTTGCTTAAACTTTGAAATATTTTGCTAAGTTTTCTATGTCATATTAGTGTCTAGTTATCTTTCTATCGTGAATTATGCTTCCATATAGCTCAAGTTTATTCATTAACTTATTAACTTGAATCTTGATAAACTTATTTTTCATAATAAGAAAATTATGTTAATATTTAAGTTCATTTTACAATTAGATTTTTAGCTCCATTGACTTTATTTTTTTACAAAAAATTAATTACGTCAACACACAATTTCTCAAACAAATTAATTGATTTAAAAAGATTATAAATCATCTAATGTATCGTATCCATTAATTCATTTATATTATTAGACACTTTTATAATAATCAATCAAATTATCTGTTATCCGCCATCCAATCAACTATCAATGCTTCCTAACCAAGATCATCTAATTTTGTTGAACATAGCCTACATATTATCACATATGTAGTATTTTACTATCTTTGAATAATTACTTCATTTCCAGAACAAACTGTGTAAAGTTATGGAACAAACAATTTCATTTCCAAAACAAAATGTCTAAAGTTAGTGGAAAAAAAATTCATTTTCGAGCTCTAATGATACCAACGTTCACAAACTTAAGTCGAGTTATTCGCGAGTTATTCAATATTTTCAACTGCAAAAAGATCGACAATCACAAGCATAATTGAAATTATTATGATCATTGATTGTCTAATTTGCTAAGTTAAAGTTCGACTCGACCCGATTCGTGAACATATCAAACAATGCATACTCATGATTGATTTATTTCCAATAATGCCTTCCATGATTCCGAGGTTGGGAAATAAGTCTATTTTTGCCGAAAGAGATTAATTTAATAAGGCCACGGAGAGATTAAATATCTAAATTACACTTGATTAACAATTTCTTGTGACCTTTGTATTTTCGATGTGTGAATCCCGCATTATTACTATTACATGGTGAACTCTTCTGACTCACATATTAAATTTTAAATTTCTTACTTTTTGTAAATAAGCTGCATTTATTATAGTACTTCATAGTTTTTAGTTTGAAGTAATATAAATGCATATATATTATTACCTTTCTCCTTCTAATTATCATGCATTGATCTCGTCAAATTTTAAACAATAAGTTTCGAAATTCACATGTCAATGGTAATATCAATATCTCCAGATTACAGTGCTAAAAGATGAATCTCATTGTTAAAACCTCCATATAATATGATAGCATAGTAACCGTCTGGTAATACGAGTTAATAAGACGATCGATAGGTCCTAAGACACTAAATTACCCAACCTATATAAGTTTTTAAACCAACCGATCTTCACATGAAAATTTTCACAGTGAGGGGATCACTTTCAAAGAGAAACGGGATCATATATGTTCGATATAAAACTTGCAAAAGGCAATGTGAAACACGTTATGAAATGCCCCACCTGTGTGTTTAGCACATTACGTAACTAAAATAAGTAACTAAGGAAAGGAGCATGCTTACTAGTTCTTGTTCAGATCCTTTTTAATCATATATCTTCTTCGTTTACTTATAACTTATAGCATTTCTATAGATGTTTAGTTCCTTATAAACAATTTTTCTCTAGTACTAATATAAATTTAGGTATAAATAAATAGGTGGCAGAAGAAGGACTACTCTCCTTTTATAAGGTATATTTGCACTTTATACACACTTAAGCAAAGACTTATTCTAAAGGCATTTATTATTAAGTTAAGAAAAAGCTCTTTTAAAACTAGAGAAATCGCAGCGAGTTCAATGCTGGAGTAGCACGTTTTTCAGATTCTGTTCAAACAGTAAATCGTGACTAATCGTCTCAGCAACTTCAAAGCCTAAACCCTTTTCGTCTTCTTCACTCCCGCTCATCGTCAGTTCCTATTTTCCTCACCGTAAAGAAATCCAAATCCAGTTCAGTTGCAAGTCCAATCAACAGGTATGTTTCGCTTTTATCGTGATTCATTTCTTCTTTCAATTTGCCATATGAATTTGTTAGGGTTTTGCTGCTTTCACTTTTAGTTAAGCTGAATGTACTGTTAGGGATATGGCGATCTGGTTTGGTTTACTCTAGGATCGTAAAAATTGGAATACGAATTGAAATTGAAATGTAGTACTGAGGAGGAGTGTTTGTTTGTATTTCATTTTATGCTTTTGAAAGTAAAGAGCTAAAGTTCTTTTTGCTCTCTAATTTTGGCATGTCGAAATGTTCATCAAAATTGTATCTCTGAGAATTTTCATCGACTAAAAGCTCGTTTAAGTCTAGCTGAGAGTTTTAAAATCGTCAAAATGGAAATTCTGGGTTTATTGGCTTTATTTACGGTACAGTTAGCTGATAGAGGATTTTTTTACTTGCCATTGAGCAACCTGATTGAGTATTAATCGTAGGTATGTTTGTTTTTTGCTAATTTGGTCGAAATGGAAAATCTGGGTTTATTGGCTTTATTTACGGTACCGGTAGCTGATAGAGGATTTTTTGCTTGCCATCGAGCAACCTGATTGAGTATTAATCGTGGGTTATGTTTGTTTTTGCTAATTTGGAGCAGTGGATGCTAGTACCAGCTGGGTGGCTGTAGTGTATCTTGGACGGCTATAGGCCTTTTTGCTGAGGTTCGAGCTAAGCATGGATGTTCAGGTTGGGACAGTAGGACCTACTCTTGTCCCGGATTTTGAATGCAAGAGAAGAAGAATTTCTACGGATGTTGGTGATCCATTATCTATGGTCCCACGAGAAGTGGAACACTGTTTACCGACATTGCAATGTTCTGATTATTATACAGAACCTTGCATAAGTGAGCTGGCTATTCGGGAGTTTATGAATCCGGGTTATTGCAGCAGAGTCCTAGACTTCGTTGTTGGGAGGTTTGGTTATGGGCATGTCAAATTTATTGGGGAAACTGATGTTAGATCTTTGGATCTAGACCGCATCATCAAATTCAACCGAAATGAAGTTACTGTGTATGGAGATGAAAATTCAAAGCCGGCAGTAGGTCAGGGGCTTAACAAACCAGCCGAAGTAACTTTAATACTTAGAGTAAAATCATCCAATAATACTGAGGGATGTTTAAGAAAAATTGAGGAAAAGTTGAAATGTAAGACAGAGAGTCAAGGAGCCCAGTTTATCTCTTATGATCAATGTCATGGGGAATGGAAATTTACGGTATCACATTTTAGCAGATTTGGTTTTGATGATGATGATGAAGAGGATATTGCAATGGATGATGTGTCTCTTGAAGCAAAAGATCCTGAGGATCTGAATGGTAGTGAGTTATCAGACGTTGATGAGGAAATGCATTCAGAAAACCGAAGTCCACTTCCCCATTCTCTTCCTGCTCACCTTGGGCTTGATCCTGGCAGGATGAAAGATTTGAGGATGTTGCTGTTACCCACGGAGGAGGATGAGCTAGAGGGCCGCATTGGCTTGCCTTCCCATGATACTCCATCATTTACTAAAGAATCCTACTCAAGGTCTCCATTACGGAATTCCTCCCAGAAGACAGTTCATAAGACAAATACTGCACATTATCGTAAGACTCCATTAGCTTTACTGGAATATAACCCTGTAAGTTTCACCTCTAGTCCTACTGGAGCCATTTGGATGACCCAACAGAATAAAGGTTTGCATACAAAGACACCAAATCCTGTAGGTTTCGAGCTTGAATTGAAGAACAAAACGCCAGTAGGCGGAAGTCACTCAAATAATATTGTCGATGCAGCATTGTTCATGGGTAGATCTTTCCGAGTAGGTTGGGGTCCAAATGGCACATTTGTTCATTCTGGTATGCCAGTTGGAAGTGCTAATGGCGGTTGTATATTGTCCTCTGTGATCAGCCTTGAAAAAGTTGCACTTGACAGAGTAACGAGAGATGAGAATAACAAAGTTAAAGAAGAACTGAGTGAGTTGTGTTTTGATGCTCCCCTCAATCTTCACATGGAATTGAGTCATGAAACTAGAAAAATTGAATTTCAAAACTTTGAGTTGAAGCTTCAAAAGCTTGTTTGTGACAGGTTGAGTCTTCAAGATGTTTGTCAGAGCTACACAGACATCATTGAGAAGCAATTAGAGGTGCCTGCTTTATCCCCAGCTTCCCGTATCTTGCTTATGCACCAAGTGTTGGTTTGGGAATTAATTAAAGTTCTATTCTCCTCACGGAAAATGGGTGGTCAATTGAAACCTTTGGATGCCAATGATGAGGATATGATACAAGATGGGATGGAGAGTTATCTAGATCTTGATCAGGAAGCACTTCCATTCATGAGGCGAGCAGACTTTAGCTATTGGCTGCAAGAAAGTGTTTACCATCGCGTGCAAGATGAGGTCAGTTCACTTGATGGAACAAGTGATTTAGAACATATATTCTTGCTGCTTACTGGCCGCCAGATGGATGCTGCTGTCGAGCTTGCTGCTTCCAGAGGAGATGTCAGATTGTCTTGCCTTTTAAGCCAGGCTGGTGGTTCCCATATAAATCGTCTAGATATTGCCCATCAGCTAGATCTTTGGAGGAAAAACGGAATGGATTTTAATTTTATTGAAGATGATAGGGTGCGACTTCTTGAGTTACTTGCAGGCAACATTCGAGGAGCCCTACACGGTGTGAAAGTTGACTGGAAAAGGTTCTTAGGGCTTTTGATGTGGTATGAACTTTCACCGGATGTTCCACTGCCTGATGTTTTTAATACTTACCAGAAGCTTCTTAATGAAGGAAATGCTCCATATCCTGTTCCAGTTTACATAGATGAAGGGCCTGAAGAATCTGTGAATGATTGGGTGATAGATGGGCATTATGATCTTGCTTATTATCTTATGCTCCTTCATGCTAGACAAGAAAATGACTTTGGCGCTCTAAAGACAATGTTCAGTGCCTTTGCCTCCACTAATGATCCACTTGATTATCACATGATATGGCATCACCGTGCAGTTCTGGAAGCCATCGGAACCTTCAGTTCTAATGATCTTCATGTTCTAGATATGGCATTTGTTTCCCAGTTGCTGTCCCTTGGAAAGTGTCATTGGGCTATATACGTAGCTCTTCACATGCCACACCGTGAGGATTATCCATATTTGCATGCAACTGTGATCAGGGAAATTCTTTTCCAGTATTGTGAAGTTTGGAGTGAGCAGGAATCACAATGGAAATTCATTGAAAATCTAGGGGTTCCTTCAGCATGGTTAAATGAAGCACTGGTGAGTTATTTTCCCTGGAAACATTAACTTTAGCAAGAGGTTGTGATTTAACATTACATCATTGTTGCAAAAACATCTGGTATTGTATACGAGTGCTCTTCCTGTCTTTCTCTCGACAATAATGTTGCTAAACATCTGATCCTATTTGTATGTGTTCTCTGATGATAGTTAATGAAAAGATAATTCTCATAGCTATCTCATCATATCTTTACCCTCTTCTACAAATGCAGGCTATATATTTCAATTATATTGGTGATTTCCCGAAGGCCATGCATCACTTTCTTGAATGTGAAAACTGGCAAAGAGCACATGCAATTTTCTTAACTTCAGTTGCCCATACTCTGTTTTTGTCAGGTAATAGCTCATTTTGTCATCCTGTATTGTTTAGGTTTTGATCGATGAAAGAACAGGCAAACCCCACAGCCTTTTCCTTGCATTTAGGTCTTGCACTCTTGCTAGCTGAATTCATTTATTTTTGCAATTATATTTATATATGCCGTGTTATATTGTTGTATCCTGTATGGGGTCTGAGGTCCATTTGGCTACTTTTAGAAAGTGAGTTGGAAAATTTTGGAGATCTGAATACTGTTGGACGTGAATTTCAATCATTGTCCATCATTTTTGCCATTGAATAAATTGGGCTGCTGTTAAAGAGAAAAGTTGCAGAAATTTCTATCCATTTTCAGCTAACCAGATATTGACAGTTTGACACGTTCGTTGATGGTCTTTTGGCAGTTCTGGTCTGTTGTTTTTCACATAAACTTGTAATCCAGAAACTAGATTGAACCCTAATTTGTTGTCTACTCTGTTGTTTTGGGGCTTGCAATTTCAGAGTGCTTATTCTTCTGCAGAACTGTATTCTTGATCGAAAATGAAGTTATATTTCTAATGTGTTTACCTGTTTCATGTAGCACAAGATTCGGAGATATGGAGGCTTGCGACATCCATGGAGGACCATAAGTCTGAAATTGAAGATTGGGATCTTGGTGCCGGAGTTTATATTTCATTTTATTTGTTGAGGAATTCCTTGCAAGAAGACAGCAACACTGTCACTGAATTGGTATGCGTTTCTTTTAAATTATTGCGCAGCACATAGTTGATTGCTGGACTTTCTGTATTCAGTTTGCTTGCTTTAATTATTAGTTAATTCTTCAATGTCACTCAACAATCGATAATAAAACAGAAGGTTGGCATAGATCCCTACAGTTAATTCCATAAAGTAAACAGATTTTTCTATTAACCTGCATGATCTATACAATAATTTCTATTGGATCTGTCAATCTGTAGTCACTCTGTACTGTGTTTAATAGTTCCAAACAGATAACAGATGCAAGCCAATTCTACATCTGTCTTTTGGGAGCTCATAATTCTTGTTGTGCAGGACACTCTTGAGAAGAAAAATGATGAATGTGCCGAGTTTCTTGTTCGCCTAAACAAGTCGTTGGCAGTTTGGGGCTCTAAATTATCTCTTGATGCAAGGTATTGATTTCTTTGGTCTAACCACCTTCCTGTATACGCTTTATCATGATTCTTTCCTTTTCTTTTCTTTTTTTTTGGTGGAAAACTTCAAAATGTTTGGAAGAAGGTCAATACTGCATCATCGGTATCTAAGCTAGAGCTATCTCTCATACAGTTATACTGACATTGTAAGTACAGACCTTGAAAGATTAGATTAAACAGGCCGACTATCTTATGTAGTTGGTTTCTTATTTTCACAGAATGTACTTTTATTTTTTGATATGAAGACATGTCCAACAGAGCAGTGCTTTAGATCAATGGAACTTAGCTGTTAGGTTTCATTCACACCAGAAACAAGCTCACCAATCCAGTACTAGCTCCTTTATCATAAACATGTGTTAGTGTCTGAATAAACGTTGTCTATTCCTGCCATGACAAATCCATTTCTGTTTCTAGCAAAGCACGAGCACTGTTGAGGTTTCCATTTCCCCTTTTACATAAAACCCAACAAAAGGTTAAGATTGAGAAGATTCATCAGTGGCTTCATCCGACTCCATATTTGATTATTTTCTTTTGTTTATGTCTCAGAGTTGTGTACTCCAAGATGGCTGAAGAGATAAGTAGTCTGCTTCTCTCTGATTGTGGTGAGGATTTGTCTGGTGAGGTCCAACTAAGCTGCTTCGACACTGTATTCAGGGGACCTTTAGCAGAGGATCAACGGCTGTACCATTTGCAGGATGCTATTTCACTCTTCACATGCTTCCTGTCTGAGATGGCACAATAGACCTGTTCGAAATTCCCTGGTTGAAACTGTAATTTCAGTGTTGCTGCGCCTTAGATCTGTGGCATATGGTGTTGTAATACTTATATACGGGTTGGTTTCATATGAGAGCCGCGGGGTTTTGAGACCTGGACTTTTTGGTGTATTAATATTTGTCAGTAAGCATATGGAGTTGGAGAATACCATAATTGTAGAGTAGTTGTGTCTTCCTGCAAAGGATGAAAGTTTGAGGATAGAGTCCTCAGAGTATTGTTAGGGAATGATTTTGCAATGTAAACCACAAACCAGCATTACATGAAGTTAGACCACATTATTTGGATTTCTTTTATACTACTATAATTGTGAAATTGCAGGAGTCTTATCTTCTCTGCTTCCTTGGGCTTTTGCCATTGTGAAGGGGGCTATAGTTAGGTCTAAAAGTACGAGATTGTAGAGCAGTGGTTTATGAGAAAAAAAATTAAAAGCTTCAGTAGCTGGAATGCAATCTTGTTAGTTGTTGTACATCTTCATCAGGGTAGACTTTAGTTCATCTTGATGCCAAAGTACTAATAGTTTATACTATGAGAAAACATTAAGAGCTCTTGTAGGTTGAACACAATCTTAAGGTATATGATATCTACAAAGTTAGCTACTAAAAATCCCAAGGAAAATGAGTGTGGATTTAGAGATTTGTATTATACAGTTTAAATTGGAAGAGTCGGATATTAGGGTATCCGTATGAAATACTTCCTCCATTCAATTAAGAATGTATTAACTCCTTACTTTCTTTTGTATTAAGTAAATTAATATTTTATTAATTTGTATGTGATATGATGTTGATAAAGTTGTAAGTGAATGATAAAGTTTTTTCTTAACGGTTAAAGAGTGACTCGAACCCCCGACTTATTGGGAGGTGAAACGTATTACTAACTGAGCTGAGCTTCGTTGTCCAAAGTGGATGATAACGTAATATAAAGATGAAATAAAATGATGATGAAGTAGGAAAGAGATAACAAAAAAATAATCCAAAGTGGATGATAAAGTAATATAGAGATGGAATAAAATGACGATGAAGTAGGAAAGAGATAATAAAAAGATAGTTTGTGGGAGAAAAACTTTTGATTTATGGGTTGAAAAGTTTATATAAGGACGTGTCTAAAAAAGAAAGGTAAGAAGCTTTTAAAAAAGACTAGAGGGAATATATGAGGAGTGATTTTACAATTCTAGTTGAAAAATTATAGAAATACGATATTAAAGTAAAATAGTTAGTACTAATCTTTACAATATTCCACTCAATTCTAAATTTAGTTTGTATTTTCATCGTATGTTAAATTTAAGCACTGTATTTTTGTCGTATGTTAAATTTTAAAACAATAATTTTGATAGTTTTTATATTTTTTCATCTCCATTGTACGTTAAATTTTTAATTATATTTTATATTTTTAAATATATGATATTTGTAACTAAATATTATAACACCTCCCTCTCATTTCACGAAATTGATTACAAATTAAGGACAAAAAGTGAAGGAAGTAAAAATGAATCGATTGGAGTAGGCACTGTCGCACAGCATTAGACAATCTATCGTCTGCAAATGCAAATTCAGCTTTTCTGCATACGCACTATATCATCATCAGCCATTAAGCAACGTTCCTCTCACTTGCGGCACTTTCTGGATTGGAATTTATCAAAGAGGTCCAATTCTGAATTTCGCTAAAGCCCTCTTCTCTTTTTCTTCTTTGGAGAAGAGAAAGGGCCAATTCCAGTCTCTTCTCAATTGCAGCAATCGGAAAGATATGCCTCGTGCCTCTTCCCGAAAAGCTCCACCACCTTCTTCGTCTTCCGGTAATTCATCCACCGTGGATCTTTTTCGCGCAGGTTGTTTCAGCTTTTCTGCCTCGTGATTTTCATGTCTGTTGCATAATTGGATTTGTGTTGATTGTGTCATTTCATTTCATGTGATGATCATTGATCAATTGATCATGCTGAATTGCCGATTAGTATGTTTGGTTTTTATTGCTGAGCTGGGAGATCTAATTAGTTGCAGGGCACTGTAGGTTATTATGGATAATAGACGATGTGATTGGAATATGGAATTGATTCTCAGTGATTCATTTTTGTCAGCTCAAGTCATTATTGGGATTGGGAGTGATTTTTCATATACAAAGATACATTTTGATCGACAACATCGATGGTTTTATTAATAAATTGAATTGATTTTATTCATAACATAGCTCTGTATTTAGATAAGTTATCTAGAGACCGTCTCTCTAGAGATACTTTGTTAATAATAAGATAATAGTTTTGTATGATAACTCAGTATATGTTTATTGGTTCAGTCGAAACTATAAGTTAATAATAATCACACTCATGTATGTATATATACACACTCCAAGTATGTATCATCCATTTTAAAAATCTAAACAATTTAGTGAACAATGAATCTAACATGACTTGTTTGTTTATTGTCCTTCGAATAAAAATTGAATTTATTTTCAATTTCCTGCAAACAAATTGTTTGAGACACTGAGCAAATTTATACTAATACGATATTGTCTACCTGTTGCTTTGGAAAATCACATCTTTCACAAGATTTACTAATCATAACTAGTGTTAAACTTTATTTCCGGTAACCATGGAGCTCATTTGCATATTTCTTAAAACCTCTTTATCGATTATACTATCTCGCTAAATTAATAAAATCATCTGGTTCCAACATTATTAATTTATAGAGGTTTTACTTGTAAGTCCTTTATGTTAACATTTGGAACTTATAGGAAACATACATGTGTTTTGTACTTACATTGACTGTCGTGTTGCTGCCTCTCACTAAACTTGGCATATTTTTATTTGCTTTCAGCCACTGGTAAAGCAGCATCGAAGGAGCTGGAGAGGGTTGACCAGCTCTTCTATGCATATGCTAACAAATCCAGTGATCTGATCGAGTAAGCAACATTATCTATTTTTATTTTTGAATCTCATGTCTTTGTGTTAAGGCCCATTATATGGTCTAAGTTCTTATAGTGAACCATTCCAGCAATCTATTTATGTTGAATCTGATTGAGAAATAGCTTAATGTAGATATCTGCTCGCATTTTGCTTTGGTGGAAAACAGTACTACACGCTTGGTTTTGTTATTTTATTTTTGTAATAAAGAAAAGGAAGAATGTCATCAAGTTGGTTTTATATATCTGTTCGCGCTCCTTCACTAAACCAATGAACCATGAAAACACATTACAAGCTCTCTTCCAGACTTGCTATATAGTAAGTATGCTGAATTCATCAATGCAGTCATAATTAAGGAAGTCAGATTTCAAGAGGGAACTTGAATGTTCTTTAAATTGATTTTTGATAATCGCACTTCATCCTTGTGCATTGGTTATTTCTTCGATAGAACTTCAAGGTATATTTACGGGGCCATTGAACTTCCAAGCTCGTTTTATGTGATCTATTGTTCTGGCTCACATTCATTACCCTTGATATTTGCTTGCTTGGTACTAATTTTGTGATTTTTATAAAACAGACCTGAAGGAATTGAGACCCTGTGCTCAGAGTTGGGAGTTGATCATACCGATGTGCGGATATTGATGCTTGCATGGCAAGTAAATCATATATGTATGGTCTACTGAGTAGATATTTTGTTTACTAGGTATTGATCTGTTTTCTCTTGTTTGCAGGAAAATGCAAGCAGAAAAACAGGGATATTTCACATTGGTAAGAATGTTTAATTAATGCACGTATTAAGTTCTGTGTATATATAGTTACGTATCAATTGGTAATTAATGAAGTTTTTCTGAGAACAGGCTAAAGTTCCTCAAGCTTTATCAGTGTATTAGTTTATTAGTTAACTCGATCAATTCAAATGTGTTTGGTATCTATTACCTCATGGTGACCCAGATATTCTTTATCTGACTGTTGGTTTTTACTTAGGATGAGTGGCGGAGAGGCCTTAAAGCTCTAAGAGCTGACACAATAATCAAATTGAAGGCGTCACTTGTGGATCTGGAGAGGGAGGTAAGCATTCATGCACTTTCTGAACACAGTTAAATTACAAGTCAACGTATTTGATGTTTTCACTTTTCACGGCGACAATATGATATGTTTCTTCTGTTAAAGGTGAATCGGCCATCAAACTTCTCAGATTTTTTCTCTTACTCATTCAAGTATTGCCTCACAGGTAAGTCATGCAAGCCATTTTCTACTTTCCATTTTGTAGGCTCTACTTCCTGTTTCCCCTACTAATTAATTTATATTCCATGTTATTCAGATGAGAAGCAAAAAAGCATAGACATTGAATGTATATGTATGCTGCTGGAACTTGTTCTTGGATCCAAATTTCCATCGCAAGTGGGGGCATTGGCACAATACCTGAAGGTGTGGCTTTAAGCTCTTATTTTTTGTACGTCGATTCATACTCCACGGAACCATGCAATTGCTCATGAAGTGACTATGTTCTGTAGTTGTCTATTAATTCAACTCTCTCTTTTTAAACCAAGACAACAAGT
>JAYMSP010002053.1:0-26645 GCA_036897095.1 Plantago elongata | reverse complement strand
TTGGTTTCTGCCACAACCAGTCGGATCACTCGCTCTTCATCTACTCTCGAGGAACCGACACAACATATATTCTTCTCCATTTGGACGACATTATTCTCACCGCATCCTCTAATACGCTATGGCTATCCTTCATGAAGATGTTCGGTGCGGAATTTGCAATGAAGGACCTCGGTCCCATTTTAGGTATTTCGGTTACTCATACATCATCTGGCTTGTTTCTCTCTCAGCGGAATTATGCACTCGATATAATTCAGCGAGCCGGAATGTCCCAATGCAAGCCGTCTCTCACACCGGTCGACACCAACTGCAAGCTCGACTTTGAAGCCGGTTTGCCATGTGAGGATCCGTACCGTTCCCTTGCAGGTGCCTTGCAATACTTGACCTTCACTCGACCTGACATCTCCTATGCAGTTCAACATGTTTGCCTTTATATGCACGATCTAAGGTCGACTACATGAATGCTCTCAAACGCATCATTCGATATATATACAGGGCACTAGTACTCTCGGTCTCCATCTCTACAAGACCACTGTCAGCTCTCTTGTCACCTATACGGATGCCGATTGGGGCGGTTGTCCGGACACTCAATGTTCTACTTCTAGCTATTGTGTTTTTCTTGGAGACAATCTTATGTCTTGGTCTTCTAAGAGGCAACCAACGATCTCCAAATCTAGTGTTGAGGCTGAGTATCGAGGCGTTGCCAACGTCGTTTCTAAGTCTTGTTGGCTTCGCAATCTTCTTCTAGAGCTACGTTGTCCGATTTCTAAAGCTACTTTGGTATACTGCGACAATGTCTCCGCCATATATCTTTCCGGCAACCCCGTGCAACATCAACGCACGAAGCATATAGCTTCTTATATTTTATATATATACCCTACATCATTTTATGAATAAACACAATTGATTATTCAATAATCTTACATTATCAGCTAATTTACGTGATGAACTAATGATTCACTTATATACCAAAACTATGTTTTGTAATTTAATTCCCTAACAATTAATTTAATATTATTTTTAATTAATTTTGTAATCAAATTTGACTCCGAAAGTCTAACTAAGTCTATAATAATTGGGAAGTCAAACTTTTACGTTACCTACCGTATTCTTTCCGATATTATACCGTATGACTAAAATCCACCTATAACGTCAAAATGTAATGTGAATGTCTTATAATATGATATATGTGATAACTCCCCTTCCTTACATGACTTTTTAAGGAAGTCTATATTGGATCAGAGTCGATGTACATGTGTAGTCGAATTGATATTGAATCTTGAACTGCTCCTAACCCTTGTGCCTTTTTATGCTTGATTCTTCATCATAACCCGTTAAGCGCATATGATTCATATTTGAGGTGGCCAATTGAAATGCTACAACATCGACTTGGCACTTCGTCACCACTTGTTGAATGCATGTATACCTACTTGCATTCGAAATTATCCTTAACATGCTTTATAAAATATGTAAAATATGTGATCACTCTATCACAATACTTTGAATCATAGATCAGGAGTCTAGCAACAAAAATAAAATGCCAAAAACAAATTTCAGTTGGAGACTTCTAGTGTTGGCCACAAAGGATCATAGAATCGAGCAACAAATATAAAATGACCAAAATAAAATTCAGTTGGATACTTGTAGCTAGTCTTGGCCACAAAGGCATCGACAAGTAAAAATAGGGCAGTCGTTTTCGGTCGACTAGTCTATGTGTAACACTTGCCATCTCTCAAAAACTCATCTTTTCTTGCCCCCCACATATAATACTTCTTTGACTTGATCACTTCACCATATCTAATCTTGTTTTTCTTCCCACTTAACTCAGCTTCTAGTTAAGTTCTTCTGCCTTTCAGCCATGGTAAGTAATTGGTCATAATCAAACTGTTCAATATTTTTGCTTTACTTATTAAGTTTGCTAAAATCGCATAGCAAGACTTTGATTTTACTATACATTAGGAAAATCTTTACGAGGATTTCGTGAAATTGCAGGTTAGTGCTATTATGCGAATGGAAAACGAACCTAGATGGCTAATACCACTACTGAAGCAGGACTACTTTGTCCCCTGTTCAGTTCATGCTGATTCTAACAAGAGCGAATGCAACATGTTCTGCTTAGACTGTATTGCCAGTCCGTTCTGTTCCTACTGTTTGAATCATCACCAAGAACATCGTGTTGTTCAAGTTAGTAATCTATTACTTAATCAATGTTATGTTTCTTGTATCAGTCACTCACTGTAGCTTGTGGGCCACACACTGGGTCTGACTTTTCCTCAGTATTGAATTATTGATTCATTGATTGTGTGTGTATAAAACTTATGGATGATGTTTGGTGCAGATTAGGAGATCATCGTACCATAATGTGGTACGGGTGAACGAGATTCATAAGTACATCGACATAGCGTGCATTCAGAACTATGTTATCAATAGTGCAAAGATCGTGTTCCTTAATGAGAGGCCCCAACCTAGGCCTGGAAAGGGAGTTACCTTCACTTGTGAGATATGTGCTCGTGGGCTTCCGGACAATTTCAGATTCTGTTCCCTTGGTTGCAAGGTTTTTTTTGGACACTTTATGTTCACTAGTCGATTTGAATTACCGGTTTGTTTGTGTTAGTTGAGGTTAATATGTGCGCTTTCTTCATTGATTGATTGAATAATTGTATCAGGTAGTGCTCATATATGCTTTGGTATGATGAACACAAGCTCAGTATAAGGTTGCACTAGTTGATAATGTTGGTGAGATTGAAATATGATGTTTATGTAACCAGAGTCCAGAATAAGCACTCTAATTACTATCAAATTGTAGTGCAATTCTACTTATTGATTGAGAAATTCAAAATGTTAAAAGACCATAATGTTTACTAGCTAGGTTTATCATGAAGTTATATGTACATTGTTGCTCATGAATTCAAATTTTGTTGTCAACAGTTGAATGCCATAAGGAGAGGTGATACCGAGCTCACGTTCTCTCTGAAAGACAAACACATCGGAGAACTTTCCGATTCAGATGAATCCTCCAAGCCAAGGAAGATGCAAAGATCCAATATGTTCAACCGGTCATTGAACAAATCCACATATTCGTGGGATGAGGGAATGTCTCCATGTTCAAGTAGCATCGTGTCGGATAATACTTCCCCCAAAACTCCTCCATTGTCCAGCCCCCGTTCCAGCAAGCGTAAAGGAATTCCACACCGTGCACCGTTCTGATAATCGTTACGGGCGATAAGCCACCAGAAGAAGGTTTGGCAGTCGAAACGTAGGATGTAGAATATATATATATATATAATATATATATTCTTTATACAAAGAACAAGAATTAATTATACAGGTAGCTAGAAATGAAGTAGGGTTGTATATTGTGTTGATACTGGTTTCTTGTGTGTGCATATACAAATGTAGTGTGTTGAAACTTGGAATACAATTGTGACAACATAATTATACAAACATACACTTTATGTTAGGTTGGTTTTCTTTAATAGTTTAGTCGAGCATCTAAATTAGGCTCGAAGCTAGAGTAATGAAAGATAAAGGAATTGTAAATAGAAATTATTAATGCACCTTGTTATAAATCGAATAGGATATTTGGATTGAATTGTGGATGGGGTAGGTAGTGCACTGCTCAGGTGTACGATAAACTCCCTAAGTGTGTTATTTTTCCTCCTTCTTGATCTCAATTACGAATAATACGTCATTACAAACACACTTCCAAGCTTAAATAGTCTCCACATTGACAAATAATACGAAATAGGTGACCCAAGTTTGATTCCCGTCAAGGATATTCTTATTAGGAAATTCCAGTATTCATATACTCTTTGCGTCCCAAAGAAGTCATTGGGTTTTAACTTTTTATACTAAACAAAATTCAAATTTAGCCAACAAATTAATTTTCCGGTTTTTCACTAATCCACAACCTTATTTCTTTCAATTTTCTTTGACCAACAAAATCATAAACAACTTCATATATTTTTTTAATCAAATAATACATATTTATATATTAACCATGTAAGAATAATTGAATGGACCATATATTTCTTTTATGCATCTCACTAATTCATTTTATTAGTTCTTCATCTTCATCTTTCTCTTTAAATTTTATTTTTTTCAATTTAAAACGTTCATAACTTCAAATAAAAAAATAAATAAAAATTACCAACGACTATATTTTTCGAGATATATAAATAGAGAATACTCTTGATTATGTTTGAATTATTTTTTCTAGATCGATAAAAATCACTAACGACTTTATTTAGACCTTAATAAAATGTAAGACGAGTTTTAAAAGTACAATTTTATTATGTTGGGTCAATAATTAAACGAGTAACATGATATGATAATTATATACGGTAAAAGGGATGTGCATCATCCACAAATACCGGGTAATATGTACGGTTACCGGGCATTGTTTATGGATACCGGACATCAAACACATGTACTGTGCATTGAATACGGGTGACGGACATCGGGTAGGGATACCGGGCAATGAGTACGGTTGTCGGGCATTGCTTACGGATATCGAACATCAAACACGGGTGACGCGCATCGGGTACGGATACCGGGCATCGAACACGAGTATCGAGCATTGAATTTGAATATCAGACTTGACGAACACATGTACCGGGCAATGGTTACGGTTACCGGATATTGCTTACGGATACCGGATATCAAACACGGGTACCGTACATCAGACACGGACAACAGGCATCAAATACGTATACCGGACATCGAACATGAGTATCGAGCATAATTCAGGTACCGAATATGTTTTAATATAAATGATTACATATTCAAGATATTTATAAGATTGTTTACAAGTTAAAATGAGTAAAATTATATTTTTAGAATTATTTTATAATTTATTAAAATTCGAATAAAGTTGTTAGTAATTTTTATACATATCAAAATAATAATTCAAACGTAGTTGAGAGTGGTTTCTATTTATAGATCTCGAAAATATAAAGTTATTCGTGATTTTTATTTATGTTTTACATTTTTACTTTTCAAAAATTATAAAAATTTTAATGTGGACAAACTAAAATTTAAAAAAAAAAGATGAATGGATACGTGACATATGGTAATAAGAAGGAGAAGGCTTGAAAGTGTTTATTATAATTTAAAGGTTAAAACTGTATATTTAACGCTGAAATTGTAGTGATTTGACTAAATAAATTTTACTCAAAAAATATAATTAAGTGAGTCACATTATACCATTTGGTATCCATACTATTAATTTTCAAACGAATTATGTAATGAACACAAATTAATCTCGAATCAATCTTGGTGAATTGTAGTTATAATTGGTCGCATCATTGGTCTTCTTTTCAGATATGGGCCGAAGCTAAATAAGGATCAAGCCCGATTCAGTTTGGTCCAAATAAGAAATAAGTTACGCGCATTGGGTACTTGGACACAAATGGGTTCACATCAGATTAGCCCAGCCTCTTTAACAACCCTCGAGGCTCGAGGGCGTCCTTTATTTGTATTTTGAGATTACCACTTTACCACACGGTAATTGTAACTAATTCGCTCGAATGCCATTGCGATTATTTTGTGAGACAGCTCTCACAGTAGCAATTATATATTATAACTAATTTCTCGAATAATGGACTATAAAATAGACTATTTAAATGAATATTTTTCAATTCAAATCGATTCTCAATCAGTCACTAAATGTCTCTTATCATTTGAGCCAAGAAAGTGGCATGGTATATGCAATTGACATTTTTGCAACAGATGTATATAACTTAACAGTCAACATTGTGTAGATTTACGGGTACGGGAGCAGTACTGCTTGCAGATTGTGTAGAGAAATACAATCTGAGCAATTTTATCATAATACCAATTTGTTCGGATCTTGAATACTATATATTATTAAATAAATCTCGCCAAATCGAAGCACTTGGTCCTTAATTAATCCACTTGTTAAGCTGTCGGCTAATAAAGTCAATTAGCATTTTAATCGCGAGTTGATTTTGATTATGAATCCACTGGGCAAGGTCATGACTATAACTTATCACCCTAGACCATATGCTATCATACTCAAAAATATTATAATACGTTAAATATAAGTGATATTAGACCTGGAAATCGGGTCAGATTGGATCGGGTCGCTCTCGACCACTTTTTAATTTCGGGTTCGGGAGCTGGCCAGGTTTGAATCGGGTCACTTCACATCCGGGTCACCTCGATTTCAAATGTTATTCGGATTTGGGTCATTTCGGATTGTTTTAGGTCGACTATTTTCGGATTTGGGTGTTATTCGATTTGGGTTTCGGAGAAAAAAAAGTTTGGATTGTTTCGGGTCAAATATTTTTGGGTTTGGGTCGTTTTCGAACTAAAATATTTCAAATTGTTTCGGGTCGAATATTGAGGTAATTTTATGCAATGCATGTTTTTAATATATTATTCAATGATACTTTGTTATTGTTGAAAGTCCCTTTGTTCTAACTTCTAACATGTGAAAAACTTCTCTAATTAGACTTTTGTGATTTTGGGTTTGAATTGAAAGAACACAAGGATGTAATTAGTTTGCTACTTACTATGCAATATGCTTCAGGAAAATGTACGAGATTATCATCTTTGTCGTCCTTTTCATTTTAATAATCGTGTTTCTTCTTATATTGTATTTTTGTCTCAGGCCTGTTAATGAATATAATGTTTATGCAAATGAATTATTCAATGGTTTATGAGGAGTTTGAAGTCATATTCAAACAATTGATAAATGGACACAATTATACTTGTAAATGGAGAACGCATACTAACATGACTTAATTGCTTGATGAACTTAATGCAATCACACCTTCATTTACTTTTAATTTTTTTAAATAGAGTACTAAAAGGTATAAGTTTGTTGAATAAACTTTAAAAGTCATCATTTTTAGAAGATTAAAAAATTAAGTGATAAAAAAAATATTCGTAGCATGTTGTGATCATTCTAGTTTTATATTAGTAGTATTCAAAATTAATGGCTAAGAAATCTTCTTATCGAGGTGAATTCACAAATATGTTCTAAATATTTTTTTTAATTTATGAAGATAAAATTATATGATGTTTAATAAAAGAGATACTTCATATCCAACCAACCTTATTATAGTACAATAAAAAATCTAGATCATATATAATAACTTTAGTTTATTCCATTTACACCAACAAGTTATAAGAAGTTCATGCTTTAAACATTGTCATATAGTAATTGAATGCATTGCGATACTTATGATTTCACGTCAAATCTAATTCGGGTCATTTCGGATCGTTTGAGTATGCGTCGGATGATTCGGGTAAATTCTAATTCGGGTCATTTCAGATAGAATGGTTCTGGGTCAATTCTAATTCGGGTCATCTCTGACCGGATGATTTTGGTCAATTCGAATAGGGTCATTTCGGCTCAATTCTAAACTCGGATCGGGTGGTTTCAGGTCAATTCTAGTTTGAGTCACTTCGAATCGGGTCTATTCATATCATTCTAATCGGGTCGATTCATGTTTCGGGGCATTTTCGAGTATGACAAATTCGGATCATTTTGGGATTCGAATTGGATCTCAGGTCATTTTCGTATATGGCAAACGTGATAATTTGAATCTTCTTTTGAGTTCAAGTCGGGTCATTTTAAATTTAAATTAAAACTATAAAAACTACCTCAATTATTTATATATGTTTGAACTTACTTAAATAAAATGATTTCATATCATTGTATAGATTTAGCTTTTAAGCTAAACTTCAAGCTTTATATACACCCATATAACAATTATATAATCCCGATATATTTTAACTTCATTTTGTACATTATTTTTTTTATAAATCAACTGTAATTCAGTCGCTATTCTTCCACTAAAATTTATTTTGACTCAAAACTTCTCTTCCATCTAAACTATATGCGTTAGTATAATAGCTACGCCAATTAAATAATGTACTTTTTTGGCTCTATGTCATTAAATTAATCTTCTATAGGCCTCGTATAGGTTCCTAATTATACCATTAATTGGACTACTATATATGCGCTAAATTATTCATTTACAGACAATACTGACTGCTGACTCAAGTTTTGAATAATTAATTATAGTTTAGCTTACTAATTAATTAATTTTAACAATACATTTAAAAAAGAAGAAGAAAATAATAGAACACAGAAGAATATCTTGTTTTACAAATTTGTCCCCAACGTGCAATTCTTGCATGTTTGTGCCAGCTACAAATGTCCCCTAACGTTTTGATCTATGATCATTAATTGCCTATTTACCTTACTAAATCTTTAAAATATATGCGAGTATTATACACACACGTACATTCATTTAAATGTTAAGATATCAGTTAATAATTTTGTGGAGTATAAAGTTTACAGAATCATATCAAGTGTATGTCTAAATGTTGGTTATGTTTTTGGATTCCAATCGATCAACTAGTGATTGACCATTGATGATTCTTGTTTGTGTAATAGGTACACAATTAATTGGACGTGGGGTTTATAATATACACAAATGCTTGTTCTTGGTTTAGGTATCAACCGGCCAATACAACCTGGAATTGATCAAGTGGCTGGACAAAGAATCCCATTAATATGTGACTGTTTTTATGATTCTATCGAAGGATCTGCAAATTAAAGACAAGATTGGTTTTCTTATAGGGTATTCTGGTCAATGCACATTTTCACTTATGCATCATTTAAATATCTCCAAGGTTTAGACTCGGTTCCTATCACACTCAGTGAGATTATATCTCCGAATATATATTATATAAATATTTTTTATATAATAAAGCTAATCTAGTATAGTAGAATATTAATGTGTCATACTCTACTCGGTTCTGTAACAAAATAAGTATTAAGTTAGAGTCGAATTTGGTCAGAACGAGTCAAATTTAAATAACTTTTGTGAGAGATCAGTTCAAATACTATATTTATTGCAGGCATCACATGTTTTTATAAAATCACAACATATTTAAAAATGTATATATTGTAATTATAATGTAAATATATAAAACACGAATATTTGATATTAGACATATATTCGATTGTAATGGAATATACGTTGTACCATAATAGTAGTTGTTAGTACCTTAATCATGGACTGAATCATTTCAGTTTGAGCACAGGATAATAAAGTGAAACAAAAAGTCGAATACTCGTCAAACAAAATAATATTCGTTGAGTTACATTGCACAGCGAGAATTAAAATTCCGGTTTGAGCACATGATAATGGAAAGTGATAGATAATATCCAGATTTTGACATTTGACAGCCGACCAGTGCAAATAAAAAGATGCACATACATACTCTGATGAACGCGACGCGTTCTTATTGAATTGAACCATTCTTTTAAGAGTCAATACCACTAACAACTATGTTCCCATTATTCCCATGAATACCTGTTGCCACTCCATTATCATTTGTTTTGTTTGGTGCTTTTTACACTAAAGTATAACTAATTAAACTTTTAGATGAACAAAATCAGAGAATCATTTAGACGAATATCAAAATTGTTAAGTTCTTTTAAATCTCCGTAACATGCGAACCACTTAATAATCATCATAGTTTATCAAGTTTCAGTTGGTAGTTAGTAGTCAATTATTAACAAATGTTAACAACCGAATAAAACACACAATTTCAATTTGTTCCGCAACATTTTGCTTTATTTGACAAAATATTTGCACGCAACTTTCACTACCCATGGTAACTAATTGCCTAACACCTATTACACCCCTATACGGAGCTTCTTCAATTGGGTTTGCTTTTCAAATCAGGGTCCTCTAGCTTTGCTATCCCATGCATATATGTAAACTACTACTAATGTTTGGATTCTTTTATCTTTTAGTAACTTTTATAGCATTTTTAAGTTTTAATAGTCCGAATTCATAGAATAAATTTACCAGTTCAGCTCCCAATTTTAATAGTAGAATTTGGATTCAAATTCATACGTCTCAGAAGATCTACGAATCTCAATTGTTTATATTCAAAAAAGTAGACTCTTACATAACATATACCTCATAATATATGTTGATGATAAGCTCTTAACACAGTGTATTAATTTGTTGTCCATTATAATCCCTCAAAATCTTGATGTTTAGACATTTTAAAGGTAAATAATGGAAAAAAACTTCCATTAAAAATGTCCTATTTCTTTAATTAATAACTCCATTAAATTAATTTTCAAACCCCGTACAAATACCTCCTTGGTACTTAGTAGCAGTGATAGTACATTTACTCCGCATTCACAATTCAACCAATATATCTACCTTTTTAATGCATGTACTAACAAAATTATAGTTTTGAGACCAGCTACATGGTTGGACTTCCAGAGAACTCCAAGTCTCCAACCCAGCATTTGCCGAACTTGTATTGTTGAACGAGAACCTATTCGACCATATAACGATTAAACGCTTTAGTTGTATCTAAAATAAATCATACACGCATACAACACGCACGTCAAAATCTACATAAAACAAGGAACAAACTAAATTTACCGTTGATTTCTTGACAAGCAAGCATGGTAGAAAAAGTTACCCAATTCTCGGAAGATGAGTCACCCCTGACAGTATGCAATAGCAGCATACGTCATCTCTTACTCTCACTGAAAACAAATTCTATCAGTGTAAACAAGAAAAGGAAAAAAACAAAATCAAACACAATTAATGAATTACAACTGTACCCTCGCCCACAGATAATCTCCACCTCTTTAAATAGCTCTTCAAATTCCATACCACCCATTTCATTTCCCTCACACATTTCCCCCAAATCCTCTCAACCATTTCTCCAATTTACCACAATGGGTCTCTGTTTGTCATCAAGTCCGGAATATTCCTCTCACGGTGGCGGAAGCAGCCGTAAACCGCCGTGCGCTCACGTCGTCTCCTCCAACGGACAGCTCCGTCAGTATCCTGTCCCAATCACCGTTGTTCAGGTCCTCCAATCGGAAGCCGGATCGCCTGAGTCGTTCTTCCTCTGCAATTCCGATAAGCTTTACTTCGACGATTTCATTCCTGCGCTTAAGGTCGACGAGGTGCTTCAATCGTCTCAGATTTACTTCGTTTTGCCTCGATCGAAGCTTCAGTACCGCCTCGCCGCCTCCGACATGGCGGCGCTGGCCGTGAAGGCGAGCGTTGCGCTCGAGCAGATTAATCGGCGTAACGGAAGGAATAGGAAGTCGAGGATCTCGCCGGTGATTTTGGTGGAGGAGAATTCCGATTCGGATTTGGATAATTACGAGTTTAATCAGGCGAAAGTTAGTCCGTTACGTTCGAATTACCAGTATCAGAATGCCAAGGGCAAAGCGACGTCGTCAGGTGCAGGAATGTCGAGATCGGGATCGGTGAGGAAGTTGTCGAGATATTCGTCGAGACGAGCGAAATTGGCTGTGAGATCGTTTCGGATGAAGCTGAATACGATCTATGAAGGCACTGTGTTGTATCAGAGTTGAGGTTTTGAGCCGTAGCCGGGTAGGAAGGTGCTTGCTTATCTCTGTATAGTCGCTGTGAGATTATGAAGAGAATAAGACTATGGGTGAAGAAATGTTAATTATTCATCTCTTTTTTTTTTCGTTTGTTTTGGGAACAAATTGCATCATCGAATATTGTAAAAAAGGTTTTACATGATGTGGAAGAATTAATCAATCGGTTTCATCATATACGATTATTTTGCCTTTTTGAAATTTTGTTATGTATATATCTGTATCTCCCTGTTCATATTTCATCATGTTGAAATGTTATATTTCCAGATGAAGCTTTGCAGTTTGCAGAGTGATTATAGTACCATAATAAGGCCATGACGATTACTATGCGAACGTGGTATTAATACGGTCAAGCACTGTTGTATCCTTTTACGGGTGTCTCAAGTCATATCTATTTTTAAATTACGAAAAAGAATATGAGTACAAGAAGGTCAACTCCTTCACTTCATGCCGGGTATAGGAAGGTTGTAAAACATGAATTCAATGGGACATAGTTCGTAGAGCATTGTACTGATAATATTACTACTGTCACCATTAAATCATCTTCAGAATTAATTTTAACCATTCAATTTTTATAATACGATAATTCGTCGCACTATCGCATAATAAGGTAGTGTAACGTCGCATATTAATTAAAAATATTATTAGTGTAAATTACAGACTCTTTACATTTTAAACTTCATAAATTATACCCAAATAAATTTAGAATCAACCCTAGATAATTAATAAAATTAAAAAAAATTTAACTGTGAAGTCACCGGAGCTCTGACAAAGTTACCAGAGCTCCAACATGGAAGCTCGAATAGAGCTTCCAGACTGGAAGCCATGTTCACGCTTCCACCATGGAAGCTTGGAAGCTCAAGCTTCCATGGTGGAAGTCCGGTCGGGGTGGATTTTGCTACCGTTTTTTCGGTAGAGAGAAGACTGAAGAGAAGGTGTGTCGGAGGTTCGGTGGACTGGTGGGAAAGTTTTGAGAAGAAGATACGTTTTGTTGAATTGACCAATTTAGGAGGATGAATTTGTAAATAAATATAACTTGTATTTTAAGAATTGTTTAAATTACTAAAAGTAATAATATATTAATTTTAATAGCTAAATTATAATATATATCAAAATTTCAAAGGTATAGCATCTTTAATACAATACTACATAGGATTATAATTAGCCGATCCTTAATTCATATACTATCCTATAAATATAACTATTCAAGGTTACTCCGTACAAAAGTAATTGAGAAACACACCACACAAATTTGTCTCTTTCTTCTATTGGAGTCCTACGAAAGCTACACTCCCATTAATGTATGCGGTAGTCTTGGGCGAATTTATGATTGGAAGTTTAGTTGTTTTGTAATTCAAATTATACATGTGAAATTATTTTAGTTGTGGTGATGGAATTAAAATCTGGAACTATCGATCACCTTTTCAAATTTAAGGCGTGACGTTTTAACTATGTTTTAACTATGTTCCGTACCGGGTATGACACTCTTACAATAGGGAAGAAATCGAAGTCCTCATTCTCAATTCACTCGGGCTTGAAGCTTTTCGTGCTGAATCTTTTACCGAAACATGTCAAACAATTGATTCCCTTTGTTTATTTTTCAGTCAAAAATTTGGATAAGCTTTGTCTAGATGTAACCTGGAGAATTATCTATCTATCGAGATGTGTAATGCAATTAACGAGTAACGACTTGCATGATGAGTCACTTTTATTGTATTTTACATGTTCCAATCCAATAGCAACATTACTTTAAACGTTTCAACCTTGTCATGTCATTTTCTACCCACTCGTACAATTGACCGATCCACCGAGTATATTAATTTTATGCAGGTCACAAATCAAATGTTATCATATTAGAATTTAGGGCTAGTTTCCATTTTAGTCTCGTTTATTATTAATTATTTTATGAGCGTAAGGCCACAAACAAATTCTCAGATAATCATGGCGGATTTTATTCACATTAGCTGTGGCCTGTGGGTTGAGTCCAAAAATCATCTTCGCCGGTGAAAATACCCAAGTATCTGCTACTACATTTCTTGGTTACGAGAATCCAACCGAACATGATGTCCCAAAAATATGATGGGTAGCTTCGCAATTACAACACAAAAAAATCTAAGCTCAAGGGTGTCGTCCATCTTAGCTTCCAAATAGATCCTATATGAAGAGAGAATAGTTATTCATACGGGTGGGCGACCATTCAGTACTAAAGAACCCCCTTTTTTACAATCTCAATTACTTTTGAAAAGCGTGCACGATTCGATGCATTTTTCGGCCCTTATTGTCCCATATACCCCTCGATTCCAACCGAGAATTCTACTATACAGTATATTGCAACTAAATTCAATACGAAAAAGTACAATTTTATTGTAGAAAATGGATTGTTGCATGCGACTCCACATAAATCGGTATCATCTCAAACTGGGAGGTGGTTTGTTCTGTTTTTCATATGGATAAATTACTTGATTAATTGGTTTGCAATTGTGCAAAGAAAAACAAGAATAGAATACATCAATGATAAACTGTAAAGCATCATCACCAACATCACATTATAGTAATTACTCTACAATTTTCTAGAAATATAACATATACCACTTATGATTTATTGGGGTGTTCTCTTCAATTAAAATGTACGAATTAAACAGAAAAGAACTAAAATGAAATAAATTGAATTAAATTAAACTTAACTGAAGTAATATATAAAATATAACTAAATCGAGTTAAATTGAACTAAACTGAATTTAATTAAATTAAAATAAAACTATTTTAAATTGAAGATAACACAACATTATTTTCCATTTCTTCTTCTCAACTTCAATGTCATAATTTGGGGATATCTAAGTAGTGGATGCATTGCAATGAAAATCTATAGCGAATGTGTAAATTTCGTCAATCTTATCTGACAACTTGCGAACCCAATTTTCGGAACTTTTAATGATCGCTTATCTTGTTAGCTAGTGTGGTGAATGGTCACGGCCGGAGAACACAGGACGAGTTGACAAAACACGTTTAACAGCTCATACAATTAAATCATGTTTAACTTTCCTTAAGCAACTTCCATGCTGACTTGGTCAGCTAGCAAATCCAAAATGATACGGCCCTTTTTTGCAATTCAATCCTAAGTTCAAAAAAAATTTATGCAGTAGTTGTAAATATTTGTATTCATGAACACTGAA
This sequence comes from Plantago elongata, assembly GCA_036897095.1. Lineage (NCBI taxonomy): Eukaryota > Viridiplantae > Streptophyta > Magnoliopsida > Lamiales > Plantaginaceae > Plantago > Plantago elongata. Next base: position 12,041 of record JAYMSP010002053.1, on the reverse strand, counting down.
ATATGGGAAACAACTGGTAAACCATTTTGATTATTAATTTCAATTTTTAGTTTAATACAGCATATAAATATTAAATTCATTCGAGACAATGACATTCGACTAGCTATAGCTTACTGGCATTATACCTTCTCTATTCTTAAAAAATATAGAAAGCTATCTAACAGTTGGATAAGCATTATACTTAGCAACTTAATTATCATAATTTTACATGATAAGATTGAAAATGAATGTTACACAACTAGGTACTTATCAAGTTCAACGCTTGCAATGGATTTCTCCAACTACACCGTACCGTCGTACATGCGTACGTACAAGTGTACAACTTGAGGGGATTAAATAAAAACGTAAAAAATTGACAATTAAAAGTTGACATTTTGAGTTTTTTAAATTTAAAAAACATCAGAGTTTGTCAATTTGCGTTAGTAAATTTTGTCGACTGTGACCACCACAGCTTCAGGCCTTTAATAGCATTTTCTGACTTGCTCCTGAAATGGAATCGACCCTAAGGAACAGTCAAATTTGATTTGAACAACAGTCAAATTTAATATGAAATTCAATTCAAATTTAATCGAGAGTGTATAACTAAACATGTTGATAGTTAAATCAAATGAAGTATTTATGATATTGTGATTTCGTGTGAAAGGGCCTTATATATGTACTACTATATTAGTTCAATTTATACTCTCAACTTTCAAAATAATTGTACGTACAATTGGTGATTAATACCATCCCTGCGTGGGGTTGTTAATTTTTAATGGTATAAATTAGCTCACCGTTACTCTCACATACGCAATTGTTAAAAACCTCATTTGACTTTTATGTGCAAGTCGTTCTCGTATTATAAGTTTAAAATCATTTTCACTTTTGAATGATCCGTAAGATTATTTGTCATTGTTCTCCGAAGTCTAAACCAATCAATTTAAATACTCATAGTATGTTAACTATTTTACGTAAGGCAGTACTCTACTCACACATTCTCCTTTTCAATTTCTTAATCTATTTCAATTTTATTTAATGACTGTGAAACTGATATCGATTGTAAATATTTATTTTAAAGGTTATACGATGTTTGAAAATGAAAAAGTAGAAATTATGCACACTTGAATTACATTCAAGATGGTCCCATGAGGAGTATAGTAGTGCGTTTCGGTCCGCTTCAATTATTTTATTTGTTTATATTTATAAGTTAATTCATATGTGGTTCCGTTCGTTGTTTCTCTCAGACATAGTAATTTAGGGTTTCTTAATACTACATGCATTCCAGCTTCATTTTTCCATATTCTCTTTTAATCGTCCCAACTTCATTTTGACATCCGTTAAATAAAAAATCTCCCTTTCACTTTATTCACTATCTCTCCTATTTTATTAACTATTTGTCTCACTTTAATTCAATCTTTTTCTCACTTTTTCATCATATCTGCTACTTTATTCACTTTACTCTTAAAATTTATTCCGATTCTGTAAGAAGATGAACATGGAACGGAGGAGTATGATAATGGTAACTGCTGCATTATTTTTAAATGAAACCAATACTACTTCTTGCAATTTATTATCCCTTTATCTATTTACACTATGTTTCAAAACTCAAGTTTGAACATCAACAAGAGTCAATAAAAATATATATTGGTTGAGAAAATCGTCATATATTAAAGGATTGATTGTGATAGAATTTGAATGGTCTTTTTCAATTGAAGTTAAATCTTTTATGTATAAAATATTCGATTTGAGTACGAAAATGACCGCTCCAACAGTATAGCAAATTGGCATAAGTCTCAAATAATACTCATATCTGGATGGAACCCCAGCCACCCATTTCCGATTTGATAATCTTAAACCCTAATCACAAAGTCATGATCTAGGCACTATTATTACTATAGTGTAAGACTTCATTTTGGCCACGAACTCGTCTTAGAGGAGTACGAGCTTTATCACAATTTGAGGTCCTTAGGTTTTACATCTCACTTGACTAAAGCATCTTGCTAGCTAGGTCAGTTTGAAAATGATACACAACCCACCATTATTTCTTCTTAAATTACACCTCGTGTTAATTGCTTATTCAATTCACAAATTCTAAAAAAATACATCAAATAGATCAAAAAGACGGGTAGATATATATTTTCTAATATACATATAATATCTTATACAATATCAATAAGGATAATTTACATCCAATCATATTTTTAGATGTCCTGTGAACGATATTAGGTCCCTAACGATGCATAATTTACGATGAAGTCCAATCTAAGTATAAAGTTTGACTTTTAATAAAAAAATCTAGCTTATCCCTTTATTTAAACGTTTCTTTAAAAATACAAGTTTCATCTTATTAAACATTTGTCTCAACTGAAATATGAAATTATAAAGAATGGAAAAAAGAAAATGCATTTTCACTCTCTCTCCAATGACATCATCACCAAATTTGATTTGTACTTCGGTAAATTGTTTTACTTCAGTTCAAAGTTTGTTCTTCTCTGTAATATATAAAACGTTGGGGACCTAATCATTTATAGGGTATCTAGCTAGATGTAAATCACCCTATCAATAATATTTTTTTTATAAATAAACATTTTATGTAATTTTAATCAATTTTTAATATAAAATTAATATGTTTTATTATGACTACTATAATACTTACATATTCATTTATTATATTATGTTAGTATATCTTTTAAGATGAGATATGTCTAGACAATTTATCTAGAAATATAAGTTTGTATTGTTAAGTAAATTATTGATATGTTATTAATTAAAATTTATATGTTAATAATATATTGTGTTTTTTTATATTATAAAATTATTTGTTGTCAATAACACCGACGTTATGAGAATAACATGGATGATTATCTTTTAATTAATTGCCCGTAAATAATTTATATTAAAAAACGTCTCTTGGAAGATGTATCATTTGTAATATTCTGTAAATCAATTAGTGATAAACATGCATTTACAAAGTCTTGGATGTAGTCGATATTTGTCCAACGAAGACAATCGGAGTAACGTGCCTTTGTCTCAAGTGTCCGAATCACACCGCATGCATGTAAAATCGATCGTGTCTATCTCATATTGTTCGTCGTCCAGTTTCAATAAACTTATCCATATTCAGAAAGTCTGAAAGTCAAATGTGAATTGCACTCCACATTCAATAAATGATCGTGGTGAAACTTCTTCCAAGTTCAGTTCGACCTGCTCTAACGAAAGTGGCTAAATTCATCTAAAAATTCAACAGCGATGGAGTATCTTTTAATTATTCTATTCTATCTTATTTCAAATAATTAGATTATGTATTCATTAGCAAGTCAGAGAATAAATGTAGAGTATCTGCAGAAGTCTCCTATTTATAGAATTAGTCTCTTATTAAGTAACTCTAAATTTTAGCATATCTCTTTCATTATCTTATTTCCATTAGAACTCTTGATTATATGCATTACTATGTCAGGTAGCAAGTATAAATAAGACCCTAGGGCTTAACTTTAATCATTCGAATATTTATGAAGACATATATTTCCATCACCCCGACCATTGCGTGGATAATCTACCCCTTTAATGGGCGAACCTGCTCTTTTGAGTAACCCATCCGCCGCCCTAGCGGCAAATCATAGTAATTCGTCTAACAAATTATCGATGGGAAAAACAACGTCCCATCAATTGGTATCAAAGCAGGACGATACTTTGGGAGCACTTCCACCGGCGACCACGAAGGAAGCCACCGAATCGACACCACCCGCATATCAGCTGTGGAGAAAGAGGTGAGGGCAATCAGGGAGATGATGACATCCCTGACCGACCGCGGCCTCGAATTGTAGAAAGGAGATGGCGAGCGCGGGAAGAAGTGGCGACGACCATCATCGACGAAGGCGGCGAGCTCGGGGACCGCGTCCGGTGCTGTTTCGGAGTACGACCGAATCAGGGAAGGAAGAGGCGGCGAGACAAGGAAGACGGCGGAGAACCGGAGGAACGAGAAGAAACTATGTAGCTTGAAGCCTCCATCAATGGCTATACAAACCCTAACGGAAGCAAGGAAAAAGGGGAGACCATTGGTTGGGTTTCAGACCCGGTTAAACTAAGAAAGAGGGTCAAATGGACGGGGCACACGAACTCAGACGACTTGGGCAGCTGGAGCGCACAGGTCGCGGGGAACATGCCAACCGGGCGCATGAATTGCACGGCGGAAGGGGAGGTCGCACAGGGACGCGTAGAAGCGCGTGGGGGCCATGAAAAATGCAATCGAGCGCGTGGGAAAGAAGAATCAGGCCGGGGGCCACCGGAGAAGCAGGTGCGGGAGAAGGCCGACGATCTGGGGCCAGGAGAAGATGAAGAGGAACCGTTCGAGGACTCCGACTATGAGGAATCGAAAGAAACACGTGGCAACTGATCACGAAGGTCAAGGTAAGTTCTTACTCTCCATGTTACTCATATCTGTCAAGTCCTTAGGGAGATAAGGGGACTATTGGGGAAAACATTGGAACTATACCTAAGAATAAAAGCTGCCAGGGTTTAAGGTTTAAGGGCAAGATCAAGGGTCGACCTGCTACCATTCTGTTATACAATAGTGCTACCAAAAACTAAATTAGCAGCAAGTTTTTCAGGGAGAATTGGATGTGCCAAATCATGTATCAGGAAGGATCCTCGGTACCTCTTATGGTTACAGTCGTTGATTGTGAAGATGTATCGGTCTTCATTCAAGGGATGTCTTTCTTTGCAACCTTCAGGGCGGTCAACAATTTAGATGACACCGATGAGGACCATGAGGTAATCTGGGGGATGCCATGGTTAGCAGCTATGGGGCCGGTTATCATTGATGGCTTGAGGAGATACGTGACTCTTGACCTAGACAAGAACCGGTTCCGACTGGAAGCTGAGGGATTTGTCGGCAGCCGATTCGCACAACTGGTGACTCAAGTTCTATGGCGCTGAGCATTTGCATAGGTGAATGTTGCAAGTGTCACTCTGGTGATGAACTCCCAGTAGAAGAAGAATTGGATCCATTGGTGGAACAAATTGTGCACAACTACATGAAGTGTGATGCCAGCCAGGAAATCTTAGGTCGCATCGTCAAACATGAGATCTATGAAGATGGGGAGTGGACGGGCACTCACCAAGAGAAGGAGCACAAGCTTTGGGAAGCTGTTTTGGTCATGGCAGAGGATGCAACAAACTGGTACTACATCCATGAGGATTGTTGTGCACCTGGAGAAATCGGACCAGATAATCGCAAATACCTCCCGCTGATTATACCCCACCTATCACTGATTTAACTGATCTGGTCTGGGCATGAAAGTTACAGTGGGCATATGAGGAGGCCAAGTGGCTAGTCGAAGAGGTCACGGCTCGGACCGGACCAAGGGAAGGATTTCCGGGTGATCACATCAATCGGGGAAGGGGTGGCCGAATTAGTGAGACTCAGGGACGAATCTCGTTTTCAGGGGAGGGTATTGTAGGAACTTTTTCAAGTTCCAGTTTGGCTCACTCTAACGAAAGTGGCTAGATTTGCCTCGAGGCCCATGAGCGATGGAGTATCTTTTAATTATTTTATTCTATCTTATTTTAGGTAATTAGATTCTGTCTTGATTAGCAAGTTAAAGAATAAATGTAGAGTATCTGCAAGAGTCTCCTATTCCTAGAATTGGTATCTTGTTAGGTAACTCTAGATTCTAGCATTTCTCATTTAATATCTTATTTCCATTAGAACCCTTGACTACATGGAATACTCTGTTAGGTAGCAAGTATAAATAGGATCCTATGGCTTAACTCTAATTATGCGAATATTTATGAAGACATATATTTCCATCACCCGATCGCGTTGCGTGCACCATATAGGCCAAACCCTATCCGCGAACCTACCCCTTTAATGGGCGAACCCGCTCTTTTGAGCAACCAATCCGCCGCCCTAGCGAAAAAGCTTAGTAATTCGTCTAACGAATTACCGATGGAAAAACAACGTCCCATCAGATCGATATCAGCTTCTAATTTAGTGGATTGAAATTCAAAATAATTATACTTCTTTATCCCGGTCCTCCTGTATTTCGTTGCAAACGACGGTATGTTAGATTGAGTCATTGAGATATATCATAAAGATGCTAGGACTTAAAATTGTTAGAGCATTAGTTATAAAATATTTTAAAAAAACTTCTCTAAAATTTATTCTTAGTAATTCATTTTATTATATTTAGGGGATGGTAGTTTTAGTCAAAAAAATGTAGGAAATCTATTTTTAACGTAAAATCACTAAATAAGCATGTAGGACCCATCAATTACACCTTCAAAAAATTACAGAGAGTGCTCAAATGAAGGATTTAGTTTACACCCAAAAATGCATTTAGCGTGGACTCCACCAATTTGAGTTTCCTAAAATTGTTGACTTTTGGAGCACTAGTTGTAGGATGATTAAAATTTTACTCTAGAATCTATCCTAAATAATCCATTATACTCTATTCAGGGGATGGTAGTTTTAGTCAAAAAATGTAGGAAACCTATTTCTAGTGGAAAATCACTAAATGAGCATGTAGGACCATCAATTACACCTTTATAAAATTATAGGGAGTGCTCAAATGAAGGATTTAGTTTACACCAAAAAATGCATTTAGTGTGAACCCCACCAATTTGAGTTTCATAAGATTGTTGCCTTTTAGTCTTTTTTTTATGATTTTATCTTTTATATAAGATAAAAATGAATGTTAGGATCCCAACAACAAGTGCTCTTAGTCCGCGATCACTAAGAGCAACTCTTTAATTTGCTATCTGAGGGGCAGGTTCAACTGTGTCGGATTATATACTTTCTCGTTTCAATTTCAACTTTCATCTTATCTCTTTTATTTAATAATTTAAATAAATATCTTAAATAAAAAATATCTATAACTTATTTACCATCTCGCATATTTTATTCAACTTCGATTATACTTGTACCCAATCAACCCCTACCTTTTTCATAATATATTATACTTATATATTGCAGTGTTAAAAATTGTGTTTGAATTCATTAAAAAAGTTAAACTCTCGATATGAAGTAAGTACTTATATTTTTGGTCGAACTTGATGTGAGGCTATGTTAGTCCAGATAACGGCAAAAGATAAAAGACTAGAGTTGGGGGGGGGGGGGGGGCCAGAAACAATATCTCCGAGAAATTTTGGGGGTTTCTGATACTTAAATTCAGAGAGCGGAAGACTTTAAGCGATAGATAACGTTAATGTGCTTAGTACTTATACTCTGTGTGTGTTGCTGGAATGTAAATGGAATAAGTAAATAACACAACAACTTATAGTGGTTTATGGAGGTGACGTAATCCTCCAACTAGTCCACTTCGACCTTTCTCAGACCGAAAATTCACTAGAACAGACAATTGAGTTCACCTTACAATTAATCATATTCTAAGATCCTTACTAAACAAATGGTTCCCAACCAAATGTTCCCCCTAAATTTTTACCTAGCTTCTAAAGCTAAGTACTTCCTGTACTCAAGATAACCTTGGAGCTTTTCCTTGATTTCCCAAACCAAGTACATGTACTCCATGCCTAAATGGTGTTGATTATATGATTTTTTTCAGGCTTCTCTTTAAATAACTTTTCAGCTATTTATCCAGAGAGCTGGAGAAGAAATCACAACTTAATATACTTGTTCAGTATATGGAAGGATTCTCCTTTCTGACCCAAGTGTTGATAAGCGTTATGGAGAATGAACTTCAGAAAGGATGTCTGAATGTACAACTCTTTCACATATAATCATACTCTTGTTAAGGGTTCATGACACTTAGAACTACCAAAGATTCTGCGAGCTATTTGACTGTAAGCTTGTAGAACTGTAGTTAGAGAGGTTGAGAGAATACGTGCAATATGTATATTGATTCAATGTTCAGAGCGTGTAGTTTGTGTGTATTTCTCAGCTTCTAAGAGTTGATATTTATAGATGGTTTGGAGAGTCTTTCGAATACTATCCGTTTGAGCTTCTCAAAAATCAATCCGTTGATATCTCGAAATAAGTACTCAGAAGTCACTATTTCGTTTTTCAGATAGGACTTTATGGGATCGACTTTTCAGTCGGTGTAATTAATACACTGTACTATTTCTTTTGTCATGTAGTCTCAACAGAAACATGTGCCTTCAGAAAGCATGCATGCTCCTTGTCTCAAAGTGACAACGCATCAGAGAGGTATAATATGCAAATGTATTATACAAGGCAATCTGAATGTGTCTTTTCAAAGGAGACTAATCCCTTGAGTCTTCATTAAACTTGCGCAATCTTTAAATTTTCGATTAAACTCCATTGCTAGAATATTTCTTCACAGCCATCTTCGAAACATAAAAATTACAATCAGAAACCTAAACAATCCTATACAAGTTTCAACTAGACTAATATACTAAGTGATTTTATTTTTATAATATTTAAGTAAACCGAGAGTACTAATTATCTTTCTAAGATAAATTACATGGTGATAGATCCGGTATTACTAACAGGCTATCATGAATTTATGATCATTCCAAGGGTTAAAGCTGCCGCAATACTTGGACTGTTGGACATGTACAGAATTAAGGGCTATTACTGGACCATCCGACTGTATACCACTATACCCATTAGAGAAAGAAGCCTACTTTCAGCATGTTATAATGGTCTGGAATAAAAAGGAGCCCATTAACTGGAATGATGTAAATCAATTTCGACCATAAAAACTATGGATGAATTACATATGACTAATATGTTAATTTTTTTTAAAAATAATTATTATATTATTTACATTTTATAATATAACAAAAACTTGTATATCATCTGAATATACAATTTTATAGGTGAAAATTTATACACAATAATACAGTTTGTTGTCTTTTTTATATAAATATTTTATTTTTCTAAATCGTTTTTATAATTTTCTCCGCAATTAGTCGGGGAGAATTTTTCCATAAGCTATGAATACATGAGAAACCGGAAATTCACACATACTTTTACTTACTTCAGGAACTGAAGTGTTACTTTTTATTGCAGTGATTGGGAAAGTAAATTGATTCATGACATGTATGAAGGAATTTGTTAATCGGTAAGTATTAGAATATAATTAAATTATAATTTTTTAATGTTATGTAAGTATTATTTAATTAATTTTTTAATGTTATATTTAAAATATTAAATTATAATTCTTTATTGATATTTAGCTATATATACAAACTTGTATATAGAGACGAGATTGAACAAAGGTAAACAAAGTGTTGTATAACTTTTAAAAATGTGTGCATAAGTATTTATGTATGTACTTTAATATTTAAACTACTAATCTCCAATCCAAATATAATGGAAAAATGCTATATATAACTAGTCCAAGCATTTTCAAATAATCACTATCTACTTACTCATTAATCATTATACACCCAACATTAAACAAGATTTCAAGTACCATTCTACCACTTTATGACAAAGTTGGTGCTCAAATAAACCACAACATATAGTACATCTTCAATTCAAACATTGCATTTATTAACCCAACTGCATCAGTAAGTTAATCATAAACCTCTTGACTATTACTTGATGGCTTAAGCTTAACTACCATTCATCAAGTTCATGTTATTTTTCATGACTACTTCCATTAATTCAATGTTGTAGTGATTGCTCATTTGCTCTTATATAATTCTTGTTATGATATCATGTTCTATTACATAATTAAAGAGAAGCTATCGCATTCATTCTACTTTCTCATTTGAATTAAAGGTAGATTATTATCATTTCACTTAGTACTTCCAGATCAATTGGAATGATTTAATGAAATACAAATACTAAGTCATTGATTGGATCAGAATTGATTGAATCCGTTTAAGTTGGGACGATTGATAAATAGTAACTAAATTATATTTAATTTGTTAAAATTTATATTAGGTATAAAATTACAATTGTATAAAGTTATATATTATGATTTAGTTGAATGAGAATTAAATTGTAGTTGAATTTTATTCAATTACAATTAAATCATACATACATCCAAACAACCTCCAAGTCACAAATGACATTTCCAGGGTGTCCAGTTTAAAAGGAACCCATTCATGTGATACCAGTACACAATTTGCCGTGTAAATGAATCATATGTAGCTAATTTCGCTATCTCATCTTTATAACACATAACATCACCATCACTAAATAGTTCTCCCGGTCCCATTAAACTTCAAACACTAAAATTGATATATAGTCTTATACAAAAAGTTAAAGTAATGAAATGAAGAATGTGGGGAAAAGTGTACTTTTAGTGATAAAATATAATTTTTGTGTAAAATTGAGATTGTTTATTATTTATTAATGGTGGGATAACTTTATCTTTTAGTAATGTATAAAGTTTGATAGGACGATTAAAAATGACAAATGTACTAAGTTTGTTTGAACGGACCAGTAGCTCTTTTATGACGCGTTGCTTTTAGCCTTTAGATTGGAAGTCAATGCTGCAGCCTGCGGCAATACATATCGTAAATTCGCCGGAAAACGGCAAAATAGTGGTTGTCGTTTCTTCTATTTACAATTACGTTCATATCTATCGATTCACGGATCAATTAATACAACCATACAACGTACAACTAATACAAGTACAACTAAAACTTCATAAGTGCCTCTTTTCCCACATTGGAATATTTTTATGCTCACGTAGTGTTTAAGGTGGTTCACAACATTAACTTATAAGTTCCGGCAAGTATTCTAATTTAAATGCAAAATTATAGCTTTTTCAGGACGAATGATGTATTCTTCAAAAGGATTTATATTGTTAGTTAAATGTATATATATAATTTTTCTGAGATTAAATATATATTGTAAATTATTGAATAATCAATCGTGTTTATTTATAAAATGATGTAGGGTATATATACAAAATATAAGAAGCTATTTTTAATTTAATTAGGAATTAGAAGAATAAGACTAATCTAACTGGGACTCTAATATATATCCATGTCTAATCTAACTAGGATTACATAGTCCATCACACCCTCGCAGTCGAAGCGGGAGGAAGTCTGACACTGAGACTGTCACTGGAGGAAGTCCTTTCGTAGGTGAGAGTAAGAATGAATCCTTCGATAGAGAATTTGAGTAGGTGACTAAAATTTTAAAAGTTTGGATGGCAATATGTTGATAAGATACGTAGATGTATCAAGGGCGTGAGGCCAAAAGGAAGGAGGGGTAGAGGAATGGACAAATATAGTACGCATAATGTTATTTATGGACTTAATTTTGCGTTCAGCTTTGCCATTTTGAGAGGAAGTGTGGGGACAAGAAAAACGAAGGGAAAGGCCATGTGGGGTGCAAAAAGAGCGAAACTGGTTGTTATCGAATTCACGACCATTATCACATTGCAAAGTTTTAATGTCCTTTTCGAATTGTGTTCGAATGAGAGTTTGAAAGGAGAGAAAGATAGAGAAAACTTGAGACTTGTGGACGATAGGAAAGGTCCATAGAAAATTGCTAAAGTCATCCGAGAAAAAAAAGATAATAACGATGCCCAAAAGAACTTGAAACATGTGATGTCCATATATCACTGTGAATTATGTCAAAAGGCATAAGAGTAAACGACTTTGAATCTTGGAATGGTAATTTAATGTGTTTTCCTAGAGGACAAGAATGACAAAAAAAATTCATAGTGCTATTACATCGAATATAGTCGAAAGAACGAAGAGAATGAAGAACAACATCGCCAGGATGGCCAAGCTGAGAATGCCACAGTGTTGGAGTAGTAGCGAGAAAGGTGGTGGATGGGGTAGTTTTATTTGTCGTAGTGACAAAATAGAGGTCTCCGGTACTGTCACCTCTCATTAGACGGTTTCCCGTTGTGAGGTATTTAACAGAAAAATCGTGAGGGTCAAATTCAACAGAAACATGATTATCGGTGGTGAATTTGCAAACCGAAATAAATCTAGATTAGGAGCATGCAAACGTTGGGGAGTCGAAAGTTGGGATTTGGATGAGAGAGAGAGAGAGAGAGAGAGAGAGAGAGAGAGAGGTATAACCGAAGTCACAAATAGGAATACTGCTACCATTACCGACAATAATACCAGTATGTTTGCTCAAAGAAGAATAAGACGAAAGAGTA
>JAYMSP010002052.1:0-26663 GCA_036897095.1 Plantago elongata | reverse complement strand
CGTCTCTAGGTTTGTTGCTTGTTATCTTGCAGGTCGTCGGTGCCCCCCAATTCATCAACCTAAATTCGATTGTAGATTCCGAGCGTCTACAAACACGAACTGAACATTGACACAGAACATTTCGCAAACGTTCGATTCGTTTGTCACTCCTAGTACAGAAATTTAATTAGTGAATTTTAGTACTCTCTTAATTTGTGAGGTCGAGTTACCTTTTAAATATCGCTACTCACTACTTGTTATGTCACCATCCGCTCGAACACCCATGACCTCATTTAATTACTACGATAACTAATACTATTGTGAAAAAAAATTAAATTGAACTTTTTTAAGAAAATAAAATTGAAAGTTTTATATTAACACGAAAAAATGGTATAAGATTAAATTTTTAAATCCTCAAATGTAATTTCATAACTACGGTACAAGAATTTGTTGTGAACGTATAAATTTGTAATTTATCAAATACTGTCTTGTTTTATGTAACTACTAAACTCTCGTAGACTTGTAGTTATATGTTAATCATGTTATGAATGTTGGTCTTTAGTTCGATTAACTTTAGGAAAATTTAATTATGCCAGCTTCCCTTATAACGGATCTTAATTTTAAATTGATCCCCGTCATTTTATTAATAATATATTTGTCCATTTTATATTTTCAAATCTTGCCTCCTAAACATGGCCTTATTTTTAAATTCTAATTTTCTTTTCTTTCCTTTCCCATTTTTAAATTATTAACATTAACACTAAAATAAATTAAATAAAACAAATTGTTTTTTATTAATTTTAAAATATAAAAAAATATTTATAAAAATAAAATAAATTGATATTCCAAATAATCCCTTTCAAATATAATCTTCCAACAAATTATAAAATATTAAACTATACATACTAATATAGTGACCAAATGAAATAAAATATTTTTAATGTTTAACCACTATATTATTTTAGTAAAAATAATTATTGGTGCTTATTATATCGACCTAAAAATAAGTGGTAACCTTATGTCATGGAGAAGGAAGTAAGAAATATTAAAGCTTATACAATAAATCTCAAAAAAAGTAACAAATTAATATTTACTTTGCGTATTACATTTTTCTTTTTTTTATAATTTACTTCTATCTTTGTCATAATGTTTTCATTTCTTTGTTATTTCATAATAAACGTTTATATTATATGCTATTTGCATAGTACATATAAATATTGATTTACTTCTATATATCTTTTCATGATATTTTGTATTTTGTTTTGTTATTTCATAATGGAACATTTATATTTAAACTATTCATTAATTTTTTAATAGGATTGTTTATAATTTTTGTTGGTAAGTTTGAAAATAGAAAAATAGTTATATTGACTAGATTAAAATTATTTGGATCAATTTTATAATAATTTAAAAATTAATGATAAAATGTAAATTGTTTAAATGGTTAAATTAAGGATGTGTTTGGCAACATTTTAAGTTTGATTTGTTATGTAATTGATTTGTTAAATTTATCGTATAATGTTATTATTAGAATCAGAAGGACGAATTTATAATTAGAATATATTATAGGGGACCACATAAAATTCACCCTCAATTTTATATAATATTGAATTTCTAAATATACATATTTATATATTTAGATGTACAATTTTAAACTAAACTATTCTTGTCTTTAACCCGTGTAGTTACTTGATTTTAAATTCAACGTCACCCTCGGTGATAATTCCACATAAGTGTTCTATAAACTTGATGGGTAGGACGTTTAAAAAAACTTGATAGGTAGGTGGAAAACTAGAAATGATAATAATGGTGTCCATGAGGTGATCCCGTGTTTATTGTGCACGAAGAAAAATGGTGTACATTATTAGGTGAATTATAAGTAACGTTACATACACTATCATTCATTTATACATATCTTGTATTATCTATATTACTCTATCTCTAGAACTTGTAAATCTAGCTAGGTCGATCCATCTATCTCTGAAATTTTCCAAATCAACGGTGATGCTGGATATGGGGCTGCAATTGGAGATCTTAAGTGAACATGTATATTTTGTTTCAATTTGGGGTTGATGCACAAAACTTTTGTATGCCATTCACTAAAAGTCTAAAACCATCCACTATGATAATTTTTCAATTGGTCGTGAAATTTTAATTTTTTAGCAACTGATTCTCGCGATTAATTTTTTCCACTGTGGTGATGGTCGCGACCACGGTCGCGGATAATTTTTTATTATTTTTAATTTTTATAGGTATATTAATACGAATATTGAAAATTTGGAGCGAAAGAGACGTTTTTATTGAAATACGCGTAGAATAGTGAAATAGTACAAAGTACGAACGTATACGAATAAAGGGTGGTATTTGATGTATGAGAAAATATATCGTACTGATCTCATTTTGTAGATCTCGAAAAAATATAACGACGGTATAATTTTTATATTTTTAAATAATAAAATAATAAAAAAGTAATAAAAACGAGTCCATTTGGGCGCCACAAAACAGGTAACTCGATCGGTTGTTGGGCAACCGATCGAGTTACTCTTTTCTCACGGCTACAAAATTGATCGTGACAAGGTGGTGGAGCCACGGCCGATTTTCACGGCCGTACTATAGTATGCATACATACTGAACATATTTATATGCATGAGAAACGATTTAGAAAGAAATGACGAAACATTTAATGCCATTTGTGGAATGTGATCATATAATTTCACACATATCTACAAATTATTCTTATAAACCTTGACATTGTTAATATTAGTATGAGCTCGACTCTATTCGTTAATAAAAATAGCTTTTTTCAAGTTGAAGTTATGACTAGCGGGCTCGAACTTACACTGCCCCCGACGGGGCGTCTGTTCATGCGGCGTGGCCAACCGGCTGCTGCCACATGGATTTTCCTTTTTTTTTTTACTTTTTCATATTTTGTTCAATTTCAAACGCGAATATTTCGAAAAATATAAATGTAAAAAATATATAAAAATTACCAACGGATTCGTCTCTTCGAGATCTACGAATATCTCGATTATTTTTGAATTATTCCATCTCGAACTCATTTTCTCTCTCAATTAAACTTAAAATTGTAAAACAACCTCTAATAATTTAATTTTATTAATTTCGACTTCTAAACACTATTATAATATATTAAATACGTTTTTAGCAAAATAAAAAAAAAAAAAATTTTTTAATTTTAACCCTTAATAAATTACAAAACGACTTAAAAATGCAATTTCATTAATTTTAACATTTAAGCAATCTTATAATATGAATAATATATTAATTAAAAAAATCAAAAAATTTCATAACTTGACGACGATAACTACTGCAGTAAAAATGACGATGACACGTCACGATGACGTCATCTTTAAATGGTCTTAGACTCATGATTCAAGCTTCAGATGAAACTCCTCAATGAAATTTGCACTATAGAGAGAATACCATAGGTCCAATACAATATCCCAATTTTGTCTATAATTTTCCCTCCACTTTTTATTTCTTTTGGCTCTGATCCATCGTTATCAACCTGTAAACCCGTGTTACCTGGCAAATACTCATTTCATTTCATCAAATAAACTATTCTGTATCTACATGTCAAATTGTGGTCTTACCTACTACAAGTCTTCCAGATTTGTTCTGTTTCAATATTAGACTCAGCTAGACAATTTCTCAAACACCTGGTGGGCAGTTACCAAATTCATTGCTTTGCTTGTAAGAACAAAGCATTAGTAGCTGAACCAGTTCCAATCGGAACAGTTTCTCATTTTCTGGATGGCAAGTGGCACCATAGTTACTAACAAACTAGTAGATGACTTGGTACTTTTTTGTGCTTTTCATGTCGTTGTTTTTTTTTAAAATGATTTCATCTAATTCTCATTTCTACTGCACTTTTTCTGGTAAAGTTGTAATCGTTTTCTGTTTTTGGTGTTTTCTTTTATGATTTTATCCAATCCTCATTTCTATTGCAGTTTTTCTGAAAAAGTTGTGATATTTTTGTATAGGTTATCATTGATAATGGAGTAGTGCAGCTTACATTGACAAATCCAGGTGGGATTGTGAGGGGCATAAGGTATAATGGGATTGATAATCTGCTAGAATTGAACAACAAAGATCTCAATGGAGGGTATGTTTGCGATTTTCCTTGTGCATTTTGATCTTTCTTCTAGTAAACGACTTGGTGTGTTTTGATTTTCTGATACTGTTTTGATAGCAATGTAAGGTGACTGATTTAAGTAGAGTTGCTGAAGTTTGGGTCTAATGGTGTGTTACACAGGTTTTGGGACCTGAATTGGAGTGAAGCAGGTAGTGGTGGAACGAGGGGAAAGTTTGATACGTAAGCCATTTATTCTGTCTTTATTGAGTGATTTTTTAATATTATGTATGGAAGAACTGTATTGATGCCTTTGCACTTCGATTTCGGGTTACATTGCCAGCTACTACTTAGATGTTACTATGATCGTAGATAAGGGGAATGAACATATTCTAGCTAAGCTTTACGGAGATATTAGGTGAGCAGAGGTCTTGGTCACGTTATTTTATGCCTAATGTGCAGAATATTTTGTGCAGTATTGAAGGGACGAACATGAAAATTATCGTAGAAAGTGAGGAGCAAGTTGAGCTGTCATTCACAAGATCATGGGATCCTTCAGTTCAAGGAAAGCAAGCCCCTTTGGTGATAGACAGGAGGTATTGAATTTTCATTGTTCAATTTCAAAATGTATTACCAGTATTACCAGTATGTCATTCTAACTAAGCCTAGCACTAAGTACTAACCAAGTTGAAATTGTAGGTTTGTTATGCTTCGTGACTGCCCCGGGTTCTACTCATATGCTATCTTTGAACATCATGAGGACTACCCTGGTTTTAATCTTAACACCACCAGGATCGCTTTCATGCTCAGTAAAGACAAGTAAGAAGTCCTTTATCTCGTCAAACAAGATAGAGCATGAGGTTTGATCGAGATCTTTAGGATTCTCACTGCAGCAGAATAGGTTGACTTCACTATGATTTATTCATGCAGCATGACATACAACATTGGAGTGATTATATGCAATTAACTATGAGAGTGAAATATAGAATAACTTAAATAGGACAACGAAGCGCAACCCAGTTGGTATGACGCTTCACTTCCAACCAATAGGTCGGGGGGTTTGACTCAACTTTTAGCCGTTTCAAACAAAAAGAGGATAACTTAAATAGGCTTGGCGAGCCACATTTCAGTTTTATCCCCCCCATTATGTTACATTCTTTCCTCTGCTTGGTGGAAAATGAGAACATCACTTAATGATTGTATTTTCAACATGCAGGTTTCGTTACATGGCAGTAGCTGATGACATGCAAAGATATATGCCCCTGCCAGATGATAGGCTGCCAGGAAGAGGTCAACCGTTGGCTTACCCAGAAGCAGTTCTGCTTGTTGATCCTGTGGAACCAGAATTTAAAGGAGAAGTACATATGTTGACTCTACCTAAGAAATCGTATTCGGTTTCTGCATCTACTTTTTGGTTTTCAAATTCTATGCACTAGTTAGCACATTTGATTGATCTGTCTTTATTCATATGCAGGTAGATGACAAGTATCAATACTCAAAAGAGAACAAAGATAATCGAGTGCATGGATGGATATGTTCTGACCCACCGGTGGGGTTTTGGCAAATTACTCCAAGTACTGAATTTCGTAATGGCGGACCCTTCAAACAAGACCTGACCTCCCATGTGAATCCTACGACCCTTGCAGTAAGTACTCAGCTATACTGCTGTACCACTTAGCATAGTCTTGGAATGATGGTGTCAATATTTGAAACCTAATTCTCAAGTCCTTTTTAATCAATGCGTGCATGTTAAGATATGTAGTCTACAGTTGCAATGACATTTGTTCGTAATTAACAATTGCATCTGCATTGAATTCAAGATATTTGTCACGTCTCATTATGCGGGGGAGGATCTCTTACTGAAATTTCAACCTGGGGAAGTATGGAAGAAAGTGTTTGGCCCTGTATTTATCTATCTCAATTCTGTATCAGACACAGATGATGCACTATCCCTATGGACGGATGCTAAAGACCAGGTAAGACATCAAAGTTGAAGGATATGCAATACAAGATGATCGAAACAAAAGATTAGCACCAGTATTGATACTCAAACCAAATTGATATGCAGATGGAAATTCAAGCCCAATCATGGCCATATGATTTTGCAGCCTCTGATGATTTTCCCAAGTCTGACCAGAGGGGCACAGTCAGGGGGAAATTACTTGTTTATGACAGGTACCGTCTTTATACCTTCCTTCTTCTATTTTATTCTGTAACATAGTGGCAACCTGAATTTTGTAATCTCTGAACCAAAGTTTTCAAACCTCTTGTTTGTCACATTGAGCAGACCATTATCCCAATCATTCTCAAAATCCCAATTGTAAGAACATAAGGCACTAATACACTATTCTGAAAGAGAAGGAAAATCATAATCGTTGGTCTCACATTTACACTGCTTTTCTTTTACTCGCGGTATGACCTTGCTCAGGTATACATGCAAAGACTCATTGGTGGCTGAAGCAGCCCACGTGGGGCTGGCACTGCCAGGAGATGGCGGATCATGGCAAAGGGAATCCAAGGTAACACTGCCTCTTTTGTTTGATCATAAAAGCGAGAAAAGTACCTTGTCCCTTTTCTTATTAACCATGATACTTATTCTATTTCTTTTCCACCACGATCTCACATTTGTACTTTTTCATATCAGGGTTATCAATTTTGGACCATTGCAGATGAGAATGGCCTCTTTGTCATTAATAATATCCGTACTGGTGACTATAATCTGTATGCATCAGTCCCTGGATTTATTGGAGATTACAAGAGTGAGATTGCACTGTCCATTACCGCAGGTTCTAGTTCTTAGTTTTCCTTAATTTTACTGGACAACAAATACTCGAAAATTCAGCAGTAGCCATAGCTGGATTCAGACTGACCGATTTAACTTAGAAACTGGCAAATCTGTAAAACAATCGTCCTAACATTCATCATTGGGTTTGAATATAGGTTGTGATATTGATCTTGGGGAGCTTATTTATGAACCTCCAAGAAATGGCCCCACATTGTGGGAAATTGGCATCCCTGATCGCACTGCAGCAGAGTTTTATGTTCCTGAGCCCAACCCAATGTATGTGAATAGACTGTACGTTGATCATCCAGACAGGTTGGTGTTCATTCGCTAAGTATTATACTATAGTTGTGACATATCTCACCTGGTCCTTTATGGATCTGGTAGAAAAATGTTTGACATAGTCTCAGATCAGTAAGGGCATGTAATGATTTCCGTTCTCAACAGGTTTAGACAATATGGATTGTGGGAAAGATATGCTGATTTATATCCAGATGAAGATTTAGTATTCACAGTGGGTGTTAGCGATTACACAATGGATTGGTTCTTCGCGCAGGTTACAAGGTGTGAACCACATTACACTTATAGCAACCTTTCAAATTTCTATCACCTTGGTATTTGATTAGGATAGCATAATATTAATATTTTACGATCTCTCCTCAGAATTGCATATTTATTTTTAAGTTGTATATGTAATGGAGTATAATTATCAGAGAGTTTATATGATTTCCGCATGAGTGAAAAACTGAGAACCTCTTGTTTTGAATCTCATGTTGACTGTACAGTTACAAGGAAAGAAAGAAGAATTACTACCTTCCGAAAACATAAAAAGTTAAAAGTATGTATATCAAATGAAATGCACCTTATATTTGTCTTTTGGATCTCTATGTGCTCTTGAATTTCTCAAAAAAAATAATTCTTAAGTGCAGAGTTTGCTATATTGAGTTGAAAGTTCTAGATCTAACACTAACTGTACTCTTACCATTTAAATGTTTCTCTGGTATACTGTCATGAGTTCTATGGTTCTGGATTTCTAAGTAAATTTGGAAAACACGCATCCTGTACAGAAATATTGGTGATCATGCTTACAAGAGCACAACATGGCAAATAATTTTCAATGTGGACAAACCAGATACAGATGATGATACCTACACGCTGCGCTTGGCACTTGCATCAGCACACAATTCTAATTTACAGGTAAACTATGAATTACTAGTTCCCAAAACTCAGCAGCTGGTATGTGAGCATTCAATGTGCAAGTATAAAATATAGTAACATGACAATTTCCTTCACCCCCTACATCTCCAGGTCCGAATCAATGACGCAGCTGCAGATCCTCCTTTATTTTCAACTGGAGTAATAGGGCAAGATAATGCAATAGCTAGGCATGGAATTCATGGAATCTATTGGTTGTTCAACGTGGATGTGCCGTCTGATCAACTTGTTGACGGAAAAAACATCATATACTTGACTCAAGCGAGGAGTAGCAGCCCGTTCCAGGGCATCATGTATGACTACATCCGTATGGAAAGTCCTCCATCTGAGTAACTCTTGAGTCTTGAGAGTAGTGTTCAGGAAAAATATGAAGCTGGATCTCTTACCAGATTTCTGCTACAATAAGCGGGTAGTAACTAATTTCTAATTGATACTTCAACCACGTAATTTGGCATATAAATGATATCTCTTTGTCTATTTGGAAAATATGTTACACGAGTCAGAGATTTATTGAGGGCTCGGTTCATTGAGCTTCAAGCTCGGTTTGTCAAGTATTAAAGCTGAGTTCAAGCCTAAATTGGTATTGTCATGAATATACAACTGGGCCCAATTTAGATCAATTTAATCTTTTCATTTAAAAAATAGATAGTCTTAGGAGATACAATCCTTAAAGAGATACATAAAAAAATGTACTTTAGTATACAATAACCCCAAATAAAAAGTAAGCTACTGAAAATACTCTAACCCACATTTCATTCATTAATTTGCAAAATCCTAGCTAATAGAAAATTCCTCTATTTAGAATTTCACTTCCTTCTCCTTTGTAGCTTTGATTTGCCGGAAACCCCTCAAAGTCGTTGGAAATCTTATCAAAGTCGTCGGAAATCGCTTGACCACTCCATCTCGACTTATTTTCTATCATTGAGCTCAAAGATCTCATCGCGACGTAATTTCTATGTTATTAATCTCGAAAGTGATAAAAAAAAAACAGCTAAATCTAACCAGAAATAACATCACAAAGGTACGAAAGGCTAGATCTCTACCTAGTTTTTGCGAAATCGGTGATTATTTTGATGGTTTTCAACTCACAATCTCATTTTCGCTTGAATCTCTACTGATTTATGTGAAATTTATGTTATATGATGATGTTTGTATATGCAGATCTGGTGTTTTCATCAATTTTTGTTCAGATTCAAAAATAGATCTGAAAATCACGCACAACATTGATAAAATATTCTTGAATATTTTTATAATGAATTGGATTATATCAGCAATGTTCTAGACTATATTGATGATGCAAACTTAAACAGAGTACGATTATAGCTACTGTTCATTTAACAAATGTGCTAAAATCAGTACTTTATTGCACAAGATTAATGTAGTTACTCATATTTTTGATGTTTTTGTTAGTATATTTAATATTTTGATGATATACATCAAAACTTAAACCCTAATATTGATAATCGTGACATTACTATTCTATATTATGTATGTATTGTTCTAATTCATTCTTTCAATGTTTCTGAAAATGTCTGAAATGAATCTAGAAGTGCATTAAAATTTGAAAAACACTAACTAATGGCATTATTTTCCAAACTATATGTTTAATGTTTTCAATCAGAACTACATTATCTATAATGTTCTCAATTATGTTTGTGATTTTCCTGCTTGTTTAACTACAACCTCATGAATGATAAAAGTATGACGTAATTTTTAATGTGATGTATGAAATGTTCTCGGTGATGTGTGTAAAGTTTATGCTAATACATGTAATGTTCTTTACACAGATAAATGTGGAGATGAAGTTGACATTAATCTTGCTGAGGGTCTTGGATGGATGACCAAGCACGTAGATAAATTACATACTATGTATAAAATTCTCTAGTCAGTTTGAAAATAAATCTCAAACAACTCTATGTAATAGAAAATTTGATGTCATTATCCAAACAATGTTTTTTTATATATATGTAATGTTCTCAATTATGACTGTAAATGTTTTTCAAATATATATTACGATTTTCACAATATGTGTACGTATTTTAATGTTCTCATTTATACGATTGATGTTCGAGGGTAATGTTCTTAACTATATTGGTACCGTTTACAACTAATTATATATATTAGTAATGTTCATATATATTTGGGTAATTATATCATCTATTTGGTAATGTTGTTATCTATTTATTGCAAATGACGGTTCATTTTTTATTTAATTTGAAATGGATCTACTCAATAACCCGAGAAATTATATAACACGATCTAGAAACCCGCGAAATAGATCGAAAGTATGGTAAATTCACCTATTCTAATAATGTATTGAGCTATTTGGGTAATGTTCTCACCTATTTGAGAATGACGGTTTATTACCAGTTCAAAATCGTTTATGATCTGAAAACCAGTTAAAATTATTTTTATCTGATTTTGTGATCCACGAGAAATGAACATTAATGTTTTAATTTACATTTCAGTCCGTCTTTTTCGTTTTAATAAATTATTAATTTTTTAGAAGAGTTTGTATTTAAAGAACAAATTCGATCTTGATTAAATGAGTTGAGCTTGAGACTACCTAATTATGATCTCGAAGTTTAAAAATAATTCGTTTGTAAACATGTCAGGGCTGAGCTTGTGAACATCGTAAACCAAATTTGAAGTGTGTCACTTGGGTCTGCTTGTTAAGTAGCAATATAAGAGGACGGTGTGATAAAATTTAGTACTACGTACGAAAGATTCCCGTTTTTAATTAAAATATATACACACTTATACCGAGGCTGTAACTTGTAATCCATTGAATGTAGTCTATATGCAATATGCTATCTTGTGGGTGCACATTTAAATGCTTTTAAGGGTTCCCTTCTCTCGACAGGTTCAGTGAAAAGCCAAATTCTTTTTTAAACTTTTTCTAAAATATAGAAAATTTAAAATGTTTTTAATATTTTCCGGTTTGAGGGTTTTAAAAGTTCGACCAGTCAATTTTTAAAAAACTATCAAAACTAACATTTTCAGTTATACTTTTAATAGATCATGTTATGTTTTTAATTTGTTAGTATGGAAAGCTTTAGTTACAGTTTTAACATATTTTATTATTTTTAAAAAAAATGATGTGATGATTTTAATAAGTCTAGATTTTCAGAAATACCATTAGAATATCAATAGACATATTTTAAAAAGAAGCGACTTGAGACATATGTTATTACAATTTTGGAACATCCATTCACTCAAGGGTTTAAAACATCTAGACTCATAGGGAGAAAAATTACAATTGACATTCATTTGGTATTATATATACATAGACAAACTGAGTTGGTGAAATAAGATTTTTCCGGTTAAACTTGTTGATAGACTTCGAGCATCCTTGCTTTTTTTTTTTGGAACCGTGATAACTCTATTCTAAAACCGATAAGTACAAAACGCGGATCCAAAAGTGATCTAGGCTGCACAAACTTACAAGGGGACTAGACTACCTCATCAAATGATGCCTATGCAAATGTTTAACAAACTCAAACAACTCAGGCATCTTACATCATCTAGTAATAACCAAGTTAATAAGAGCTATAGGACTGGGACTAGGAACCTGTGCACCAATAAACATAACCTGGTTCTTAATAGTCCAAATATGATAAATGGCTTCAGAGAACGCCATTTTTAACACTTAAGCAGCAGCCCTCTTTCCTTTAGTCATCTGCAGTATCCAAACCAACTCTACATCCTATGCTTGAGGTATATGTGATATTTGTAACCAATGAAGCACACTACTCCACACAACAGTAGAAAATGGGCAAGCAAAGAACAAATGTCCAGCAGTCTCATTCCCACCACATAAGACACAAATACCATAATTATGCAGACCAAATCTAAGTAACCTGTCCTTGGGATACAGTCTACCATGACAGTTCATCCATAGTACAAATTGTGCTCTAGGTCTAGCCAGATTATTAAAGAAGACTTTCTTCCAACCCACATCATCCTGATAACTTCTGAGTTCCCTATACGTTTTTCCGGTTGGGAACCTACAATCACCCTGCAGGTCTCCAAGTGGCAGTCTGCATCAACCTATCCCTATGTTTAAAGTTTAAACATAGACTTCACAAACCAAGAACATGAGGCAATAGTTTGATATTCCTACACAGTCCTGCCTTTAATGTAATAAGAATGGATTCATCTGACCCACAACTTATCAGATTTTGCACTCAGGTTCCATAGCAACTTGGCCAAAGTAACAATGTTCCAGGTGACCAGATCAATAACTCTCAAACCACCTGAAGTTTTTGGTTCACAGATAATGTCCCAAGAAATAGGAGCTTTTCTTAGTGATATGATCGGTACCACTCCACAAAAAGGACCTACACAATCCCTCAATATGTCTCAGCACTTTTTTTGACAATGGGAACACTTGCAACCAATAAGAAGCAATGCCAGAAAGCACACTCTTAATGAGCATCAACCTCCCTGCATAGCTCAACAACCTTGTAGTCCAGTAATTAAGTCTACTTGTAATTTTTGCAATTAACATAGCACAATTATTCACATGCAACTTTTTACAGTCCAAAGGAATCCCTAGATGTTTAAAAGGGAGTTGTCCTTGAACAAAACCAATAAGCTCCAATATTTCCTGTTGCACACCACTAGGCACACCACCAAAGTAAACTTTACTCTTGGACACATTGGCAACCAAACTAGTAGATGCAAAAAAACTCAGCAAAAACCTTCATCATTAAATCTACAGATGCAGTATCCCCTCTTGTGAATAACTATAAGTCATCAGAAAAACACACATTTGTAATGTGCAATCTTTCACATCTGGGGTGAAAGTTGAAATCCGGACAATCCTTCAACTGATGCAGGCATCTATGGAGGTACTCCATAATCAATACAAATAATAAGGGAGACAGTGGATCCCCTTCCCTCAATCCTCTCCTAGCTGTCAACAAATCAATATGAAAATCATTAACAACATACTTAATAAGACACTGTGGAGACACACGTCATTATCCATTGCACAAACAAACTAGGAAAATCCATCTCCCTCATCACACACTCCAAGGCACTCCACTCAATAGTCATAAGCCTTCTGAAGGTCCATTTGAATCATACACCTTGGGATAAGGTCTTCCTAATATAACCCTTCACCAGTTCTTGTGCAATGATAATATTATCATGTATTACTTTGCCAGGTAGAAAGGTTGACTGGTTGTCATCAATAATATCATTAATCACCAAATTCATTCTACTAGTAAGTATTTTTGAAATAATTTTATAGATGGTGGTACAACATGAGATAGGTCTCATGTCCCTCATACTTTCAGCAGATGCAGATTTGGAAATAAGTGTCACTAGTGTACAATTCACAGCAGCATATAAATCCCCATGCTCAAAGAATTCCCTTACACACCTGATTACATCATTTCTAGTTATACTCCAAGTGTGTTTGAAAATTTTGGCATTAAAGCCATCCAAACATGGAACCTTATTATCTCCAATATTCTTGAGTGCATCCAGAATTTCTTGTTCAGTTACAGGTTTAATCAGTAGACCTCTTTGATTTGCAGTAAGCTGCTTCCCATTCCTGAGAGCATCAATGTGCACTCTTCTAAGCCTAGCAGTAGAAGAGCCAACCAACTTCCTATAGAAGCCCAGAACTTCAGCAGTTATATCCCTCTGATATGTAAGGACCTGCCCTCTAGCATTCTTCATCTTATACACCCTAACTTGATTATTTTTTACTTTAACTTATGCATGAAAGTAACTATTGTTACCATCCCCTAATGTGAGCCATTAAATTTTTGCTCTCTAAGCCATTACCTGCTCATCCACTTTAAGCCATTTATCCAACTCCGCCCTGCACCTTGTCTCTTCCTCAATATACCCACTGTGAAACTTATTTGTACTCAAGAGGTTTTGTATAGAGCTCAACTACTCTCTGGATTTTTCTATCTTTGCATGTATATTGGAAAATCTGACAGTCATTCCTCTCAGCACTATCTGCAATGCATGTAGTTTCCTCCTTGTGACAAACATAGGTGAACTTGTAAATCTAGCCGTTCTCCGGCTCTCACTAACTTTTGATAGGAAATCAGGACAGTCAATGAGACAATTCATAAACTTAAAGTGATATTTCATCTTCACATTAGGTAACTCAAGTTGAACTTTGAGAGGAGAGTGATCATAGACATGAGCCTGTAATACTTCCATTTCACATCTAGGGAACTGTGCAAACCAATCCACATTACATAATATATGATCAATCCTTGAGTATATGGTTCCAGTTCTATGTCTGTTAGACCAAGTAAAGTAATCTCCAGTTGTATCATGTGCAAATAAACCAATAGTTTGCATCGTAGATACCAGATCTTGATATTCAGAAATTGTCACTTGATTCCCTCCAATCTTATCCTGACTGCTAACCACATTATTAAAATCTCCCATTATGCACCATGGTCCAGTAAGTCCCACTGCTAACTCAGCTATATCAGCCCATAACCTTTGTCTTAAACTTAACTGGTTGAAAGCATACACCATAGTTACCCAGCAGATAAATGTCCCATCCAACCTGTAAGCACCACTATGGATAAATTGTGCAGACATGCTAATAACTCTCACATCCACTCTGATGTGATCCCATAACAACCAAATCCTCCCATTATCATGATACCCACAATAATCTTTGACACTCCATCTGCCCATTTTATTCAAAAGCTTAACAGAATTCACTTGTTTTACTCTAGTTTCCAGCAATGCTACTATAGCACACTGCAGTGTCTTGAGGTGGGAGCAAACCTCTATGTGCCTAGTAGCTTTATTCAACCCCCTTACATTCCAAGAGAGTATCATGGCACCTTATCACAGCCTCCATTCAAGACCTGCCTATCTTGAGGAGCAGTATAAGGGCTAGTGCACTCCATAGAACCGACTCTGAAATTTGAGCCTGGGCAATTTTTCACCATAGGTTCTTTTCCTTTTGATCTTCTTACCAGCTCTTGTGCTTCTTGTATATCCTCCACTTCCCTTGCAGCATATGCACCATCCTGTGCATTACTAACATTTTTGTTTCGAATAGGTGTGTTGGCAGTAATGCTAGTAAAGGGACCTGCTTGCACCTTTTTGGATGGACAGGTCCAGCCCTAGCTTGCAATTGCACCTTTTTCTTCCCATCTCCCTTAGCATTGGTCTGTGCAAGTTTCTAAGTAGTCTATTTGGCTAAAGCACATTTATACCCAATTTTTTGACAAGTCTGACAATATAATGGCCTCCATTCATATTCCACTACATGTTCATATTTTCTCCCTTTATCCACATTAATCACAAATGACTATTAAAGGCACTGTGACATCAATTTCCACCAACACACGAGCATAAGACACTCTCAGCTTTTTAGCAGTACATTCGTCTGTCATCACAAGTTTCCCAACTACACTAGCAATCTTACTCAGACTACTCTCACCCCACAAACAAAAAGGCAATCTAGGTAATATCACCCACACATGCATCGCTCGCAATAAATCCTCTTTTAGCACAAAATCTACCGTCCACTATTTGACGAATAGTGGCATATTGAAGATAGTATACGGTCCACGTTTCATAATCTCATCCCTATCTCCCTCCGATTTACATCGAGCAATGAAATAACCTTCATCATGGTAATACAAATCAGGTAGTGATACAAAATTCCAAATCTTCTCCATGAACACCTTAACATTATTCATAGATAGATCATGTCCCAACGCAAACATCACTATACCATTTTTCCCGAATTCCAGCTCCGATTCTAGAACATTTGTTGCGATATTAACATCAATCACACCATCAACTAATGACAGAGCAGGAAACTTTAGATTTAACTCAGCAAAGTCACTGGCGGAGGAGTTTGAAGACTCATGCGCATTTTCTTCCCCGAGATTCCGTCTGTGACTTCACCTTCCGCATCATGGAGTTCAAAACCCGGATTTGAATCTTCCTTTGAACCGGTGTAGTTCATCTTCGTTTCCCACTAGTGATAATCTTTCATGGCATGCCAACCATGCATTAGGTCAAAATCTTCACCTTGTTTATGATTCATCTTGTAGATGTGTTTGGCATACTCGATGACATCTTCATCGTTAGTACCACTCAGAATTCCTTGCACTCGTACATCGTCGTTGTAAGCACTCACCCATTGATTAACACATGGCTTGATGCGATTCTAGCGGCCACGAAGAGAGCTACCAGTTCGTGGTTTGAGCTCAGAAGTCGAGTCCTTTCTTGACTCATTCCACATCTTTATGACATGCTTAGTGAACATCGTGGTTAACTTCGCGTTCGTACAAACACATGGATCCTCACTAACTTGCATGAACATGCTGATTAGAGCAAGATCATCTGTAACCGAGAACTTCTTTGGACCAGTCTCCTGGGTTGTGCCTTCCACTTCCTCCCCGGAAACGTTCTTTCCATTTTCCCCTCGATGACCCGGCTTTTGCTTTCCCTTTGCCTTTCGATGCGGCCATCTTCCCCTTTCCTCGAATTGGCAGCTGCACCGGTGGAGGTTGTGTCTCCGGGACGGTTTGCTGCGATCCCTCATCATAACCTTCCGGACGAACACATCTTGGGAGTTGAAAGGATTGTATGGTTCATTTGGATTGGTGGATGATTTCAAACTGTGGTAGCCCATATTGCTGAACATTTGCTCGATTTCAGCCGAATCTTTGTCCACCAACCAAGCAGTGACATTCGGATTCATTTTGATTTTTGGTAGTGATTATAGAAGAGTGTTTTGAGTTTAATAGAGAGAAAAAAAGAGTGTTTGGTGGTGTGAAGAATGAAATGAAAATGATCGTCTATTTATAGATCCCGAAAAAATATGACCGTTTATAGCCGTTGGAGTATTATAATTTTTAATAATAAAACAATAACAATTTTTAGAAAAAATAAAAAAAATGTGTCCGGTCTAACAAGGACCGGACATGTGTCCCAGCCAAACAGCTGGGACACTAGCCGTTTTGTGGCTGGCTCACAATGGGCCAGCCACACCGATGGAGTTGCTGAGCAGCCGTCCACATTGGACGACAACGGTCGCGACAGGCGCCGCGACCACTTCCAATGACCGCCCACAGTGGGCGGTCTTATCTTGGCAATAAACAAAATATAATAACTACTAGTATAACATTCATAGAAGTGAAATTGCCATAGCCTAATTTCCAAAGATAACATACTTATGAAAGATGCAAACAAAATGGCAAAAATTCCACCTTGTACAACATTCCTCAATTGAGCAAGCAGGTGGTTTTGGCTCAGATCTGGATCGTGGTTCACGCTTCGGCGCCTATACCTTTTCTTGATACATAGTTGTAGATCTATCTCCTTTTCTCTTCTCTCCTTTCACGAAGTTGAACATTATGATATAGAGGATATAGGGTACACAAAATATAGAAGACTTAATCTCAATAGAAAGAGAAGTGGTGGAAGTGGAGTTCCGCCATTAAATCCAATGACCTACGAACGGCAACATGGTGGTTGTGAAGAAGATGGCGAGGTTGGTGGCTAGAATCTGATAGAGGGAAAACATTTCTCTCACTAGTTTTTTTCTAGAGAGAGAAATATAGTTAAGAAATATGAATTTTGTTGTTTATTTAGAGTATTAATATAAAATCTATTAACTGGTTCTTTATTATGTGAACCGAATTTTCCTACAATTAAGAAAATCTTCTCTTTTACTATACTTACTCATAAATTTGATTTTGTTCAATATGAACAATTTATAATCTTTTATTGAAAACAATTTGTTCCTTTGATTAGTGTAAATGCCACCATAATAAATGGGGAATATAATATTGAGAAAGAACAAAACTAAGCTGAACTGCTAAAGCAGTTGCAATTAGATACTAAATATATACTCACTCCGTTCCATTTAAAAGGAAATATATCTTATCCGTCTCATTTAAAAGGAAATATATCTTAAATGTATGATTTTAAGAAAAAATATGTAGCATGTAATTAAAAATGAGTTTGCAATAGAAAAGTACATGTAGACTCGATAATATATGGTTGAAAATGAGTTGTATTGTAAAATTATTTTTATAAATAAAAATTTATTTTATTTTAATGAAATGAAAAGAATAAAATATTATTTCTATTTTAACATAATGAAACAATAGAGTCGATAGGCGAATATCATTGAATATATTACCGATCGATACAGTTAAGTTGAAACACCAGCTTTTAGGTTCCAAAAGGAACCATCAACCTGTTCATTTCACTTTATCTTTGCCCCTTGAAATTCTAACACCCAAGTTTTCTCAATATTCCAGCTCCTTTTTCCAAAATCGAAGTTCAGGTGGAAACGCGTGCTGTGTCGGTCACGTGCAACACACCTACCAATTACATTACTTCATATTGTATTGGAGTATTAATATATGATTAAATTTTACACATTTATACAAGTTCGAGTTTTTAAATTATATAGGGGGTGTTTGGATGGGGATATTCAAATCCCCCATTTGGCTCGATGAACAGTGATTTGGCCTAAAATACATTTAAAATATCCCACTCAAATGTCCATCCAAACACAATTTTCACCAAAATCAATCCAAATGCCCACTCAAGTGTCCATCCAAACAGCCACTCAAATTCTATTATGGTATCAAAGCTAAGTTCACGTCCATCGGAATTTAAATTTTTACTGAGATAATCTCCACTCCATATTAAATTTCCACTCGAATGATCCTCTTAAATATGTTAAAATCGATCACGAGTATGAGAAGGTATTAATGTATTAATATAAATGACTAGACTTCACCACTTTTTTGATACGATGAAATTCTATCCATATGAACTCTTCAACTATCAATAATAACTTTGTTAAATTCATCAATTACCAGTTTTTATATTTATTGTACAACTAAAAGTTTTGCAAAGTTATAATTTCACCCACATAAAATTGAGTTAAAAAATTATATTAAAAAGGACTAATCATGCATCATTGAAATTTGTATTCATTGAGGTATATAGTATATTATTTTATGTAAAAAGTTAAAGTAATGATAAAATATAAAAAATGTGAAGAAAAATATACTTTCATCGGTAAAATAATAAATTAAGGTTTAAACTTAAGATTGTTTATTATATATACGTTGTAGGGTGTTTCTTTTTATAATAATCTATGGAGATTTATAAGATGTTAGAAATGAGAAAGTATAAAATATTACGGGGCGGAAGATTATAATTTGTGTTTTACGTATTGAGATGAGATTGTGATAGTATAACGCGAAATGCAAAACCCGCAAGTAGTCACGTGATCTGGACACGTGCAGAGTACCGAAAGTGCATTAGAACACGAGTCTATTACTATTATGAAAGGGAAGAGGATCAGGGTAGTTAGCGGACCAACTTTTAATTTTTCTATTTTACCCTTCATCGTAACTACTGACTCCGTCCCAGCAAACTTCATACATTTGTAATTTTTAGACGTCCCACCAAACTTTATACATTATTAAAAAAGGAAGTTACATTACTATTAACAAATAATAAACAATCTCAACTTTACACAAAAATTACACATTTTGCCACTAAAATTACATTTTTCCAACCTTTTTCATTTTTTATCGTTACTTTAACTTTTCTCATAAAATTACGCACCTAATGTATGAAGTTTAATATAACGGAGGGAGTACTTTTTACCTTGCAACATTTTATATAGTTTAATTTTATTAAAATTTATACTACAATTAATAATTCAATTATAATATAAATTTATTAATTTAATACTTTTTCTGTAATAATAGATTATTAATAAATAGAAAGTCCGCACGTTAGTAATACGTGTCAATTCTCTAGTACTAAAAAGCAGTATGATGACGATGATTAGTCATGGGGCGATTAATTAAGACAGGGAAGCACGTCCGTCAAACCGTCCAGTTGTCCGAGATGGGCGGGTCCCGAACCCAAGTGCCAAACCGACATGGATCCATTAATGCAGATCGTGACCCTTGAATATACCATCAGCCCCCACTATTCGTCCACGTGGCCTGTCTTTATCCTTTTGTTTAATGACTTTTTATGTAATCAAGGCCGACACTTGTTGGGTCCTACAAGTACAATCACCCATGTCTGATTACACGTGGCCTTGTTTGAAAGGCCAAATTGTTAAGCCATGGGACCGGTTTTGCACCGATCTTCTTCCCTTTCGGTATACGAGGCAATATTACTTTCTGGTTTTTTATATTCCTTTTGAAATAGCGAAAATTTGATAACATGTCGTTTTCTATTCAAATGCACCCAATTATGAAAAATGAACTTGGTGGATGTAATACTTTAAATGACTTTTGTGACATACTGTAGTAGATGAATTCGGTAGAGATTAGTGTAGAAGGAACCAATAATCGAAACACATCTGATCGGTTATTTCGGTTTTGGTAGTGTTAATTCAATCTCATGAAGGTATAATTTATTTATATTTGTGCGATTGAATCACATAATTTATATTGACAGAATTTAATAAAACTGTTCCGAAAACATCATACTATATAGACATACTCACTTTATAATAAATTTTAAATCCAAAATATACGAGTCAACAAAAAATTATTAAATATATACATACATAATCATAATAATAGTTCATGATTATTAATTATAATGAATGTTTAAAGAATCATCCCAGTAGACTCTACCATCAGTACTCCATTGGTACAGAATGATTTCATACATTTATTATTTTAATCGTATAACAAAATTTCATACATTATTATAAATGTAAGGCACTCATTTTTAATAAATAATAAACAAAAGAAATTCTTCTAAAAATTCAAAAAGTCCTAAGAATATCACCAAAAAAATTTCAGTCGCACAATTAATATACAACAATATACAACTCATATATAGACAAAAATCTACAATTTACATCCAAAGTCATACAATTAATACAAAAAATTTTAGGATTCTCGTAAAAACTTGAACTTTCACAAGTTTTTGTAAATAAACAATCTCAACATTATACATAAATAATATGTTTCCGCTTTGAAAGATATACTTTTTCAACCTATTTTCTTTATTATATATTATGGTAACTTTAATTTATCACCTAAATTACACATTAACCTTAATCCACATTTTGAAGTGAGTGGTCTTTTTTCAATCTTACACTAGTTTTACTGCAATGCCATCAAATAAAATATACTGTAATATACTCTTTTGGCTTCTCTAACCTTAAAAAGAAATAAGTTGTAAATATAAATTTTATAATCAATAATTCTTTTTTTTTATCCGAAGATGAGCCTACATTAATAAAAGTTAAACATTTATTAATGAATAAAAACACGATCCACTGGTTTTTTTTCTATTGTCCCTGCTTTAGCCATATTCATTTGGTGTATTGACCACCTGACTGGCAACCGCACCGCAACGGATCGTTCACTCAACTACTCTGTAGGTTGCCTCATAACTCTCTCATCCAATTCCGTTTTGTTTTTCTTGGTTGGGTGTTGTAGCAGGCTTGTAACGATTTTCTTTTTTGTCATAAACATTTTGATTTTCATTTGTTATAGTCTACCTGTCACAAGATGTTTAAGGAGTTAGCATTGCTGCATTCACCAACCACCCCGGCTCCTCATGTTTATCTGGATACCTCCGCCGTCAGGATCCGTTTGTCTTAATACTGATGGATCGGCTTTGGAGAATCCCGGTTCAACTGGTATTGGGTGAATTTTACGTTCATACTGTGATTATTTTCTACAAGTCACTAGTGGGTTATATATTGGTTATACTGAAAACAATATTACAAACTTTTTACCTTTGGACACATGTCTCACACTAGCTTTGCAACATGATATCACACGCATAATAATACAAACTGATTCTTACTACTTATATGCGTGTTTGTGCAGTATCCAGGCTCCAGCTAGGCTGCACCAAACTCTGGTGCTTGATTTGCGGCGTCAGTTACACGCTTCCAGATAGTTTAGATTCATTTTGTTTACGGGGAAGCCAACAAAGTGGCTGAATGTCTGGCGGGTAGTGCTATGCGAAGTTCAGTTAGTGGTAAACTTGTATTGTAGTTAGTACGAAGGTCATATAGTGTTCGGATATTATTTTGTCCGGACAGTTTGTCCCCGTTTGGGACTTCTGTCCGAAATGGCTTGATAAACTAGTATCAGTCGATATGTGTATCGTGTCCGGCCTCGTTTTTGTTTTCTTTATATAATTATATATATATATAATATATGCTAGCTCATAAAAAAGAAAAACATTTATTAAAATGGTATCATAAAACCTGACACGTCGGTTACAAATACATTGATTACATTAATCCAACGTAACGTTCTCAAAAATCGATTGGACTACTTTATTTGTTCTCCCCTGTAATAACAATATCTAAGAATAAATTTAAAGTAAACTTAATCGCGTCCACTACGTGTTCCATCTTGATGTACCTATAAATACCCCTCCATATTCCACTCTTCAACTCACTCAAAATCGTTCATCATCTTTGTTACTACAAATTCATCTCAACACGATCTTATTAATTGTTCAACAAGTTCTGTTTATTTATATTCGTTCTAGTCTCAAACCAATTGTTTTAAAAGTCTAGTAAAAAATGGCTGATCAGTACACCACTAGCCACCAGGAGACTCCCAAGTTGGAGGAGCCATGCGAGACCCCTGCCCCTGCTGTCGAGACCAGTGATCGCGGATTGTTCGGTTTCGGAAAGAAAGATGAGGAGAAGAAGTGCGAAGATGAAGTAATCGCAACCGAGTTTGACGAGAAGGTTAAGGTTTCTGAAGAGGAAAAGGTCGAGGAGCCGAAACATGAGAGTTTGCTCCAAAAGCTCAACCGTTCCGACAGCTCTAGCAGCTCTGTAAGTTCCACTGATCGGTCTCAGTTTTTAATTATTACCTAAATGAGGTCTATCTGAATATGAACTTCTAAGTTGTTGTAATTTCTTTTGATAATTGTCGTTCTTTTGTCTATCAGAACTTGTTAGAAATAAGCATTAGGGGTCGGAAATGTTATTAGCTAGTTCAGGTCTATCTGAAAATGTTATTTCGCTCAGTCGTAGTTAAAAGAACAATCTGTCTATATATATCGTTCTTCACTGCATAAATATGCATGTTGATCGCCTATGTAAATAGCTAGCACTTGTTCTTGATCCATAAATACAACTTGGTCTGATGATGTTTCATTTGATATGATCATGTATTGCAGTCAAGTGAGGAGGAATATATCGACGACAACGGAGAGAAGAAGAAGAAAAAGAAGTTGAAGGACAAGATCAAGGGGAAGTTTTCAGGAGACAAGAAGGAAGAAGAGAAGGTTGAGGTGTGTGAAGACACTGTTGTCCCAATTGAGAAATGTGATGATGTTCCAGAAGCAGAGAAGAAAGGTTTCATGGAGAAGATCAAGGACAAGCTCCCTGGTGGTCAAAAGAAGACTGGGGAAGTGGTTGCTCCACCACCACATGTTACCGAGACTCCACCACATTCCGAGTGCTACGCAGAGCCTGCCGCGGCACCAGTGGAGCCCGAGAAGAAAGGATTCTTGGAGAAGATTAAGGAGAAGATTCCTGGGTTACACCCAAAGACTGAAGAGGAAAAGGAGAAGGAAAAAGAAAAGGAGGCATGCTAAGGAAATATGCTTTGATTGGAGGAAAGGAAATGCTTGATTGGTTTTCTTTTTCTTGGTCGTGATTTTTAGTTGGTGGTTATGTAAGAATTTGGTGTGTTTTCTTAATTTCTTTCTTTGAATTGAGTTGTTTGCTTTTGGTTGTATTATGGGGTCCTATGTTCTCTTGTATATGAGTGCTATTATGTGCTTATGGACAATTATTATATAAATTGAACTATGTTTTGTAATGAAAATTTATATTTTCTCTTATTTCGTATTTGATTTATGCGATTAATTAAACACATTGTAGTAAAATTTATTGTCAGATCAGTAAAAATGATAAGAATGAAATATTGAACGACACGGATAATAGCGATTAATTGGTGTTAAATCATCCTAGGAAGATATAACACATTCAATTTATAATAAATGGGACAAACTTGAATCTTGTAGATGCAGTTAGTATTTTGTGCCTTACTTTGATTGATTGGCTTAGGATTCCTTGCTTAGTGCTTAGTTGATTCCTAATCTTACTTTTGAATTAAACCCTTTTTGAATGGTAAGTTAAATGTGAAAGTATAACTCATAGAGTATGTTATCTACTCAATTACTATGAACCGGTATATAGTATAAGTTAACTTAAAAGATGCATTTATAAGCATTTAAACTAGCACACGTACATCTATCGAACTTTTGATTTTGTAAAATAGAGCGGGTATGAACTTTTAAAGTGGCAAAGAAAATCAAAACTTACTCTAAATAATGACCTCTATTTATTATACGATTCAAATTGGCAAAAACTCGATTCAAATGGCCTGTTTTGTATACAAAACATGCCATTTGAATCGGATTTTGTCCATTTAAATCGTATAACAAATAGGGGTGATCGTTCGGATTAATCCAATCTAATCCGATTCGAAGTTCGGATTAATCCGAAGTTTCGGATCACCTTGGGGTCAATTCGTAATTCAATCCGAATTGGTTCGGATCGGATTCGGATTAATTCGGCTCGGATCAGGTTTTTTCCGGATTCCGAAAATATAAAAAAAATAATGAAAATGAATTATCCTTTATTCCTCAATGTTCCCAAAACTTCCAAAAAAATAGAAATTACGGAAATGAATAAGGATGAATGGATGATGATGATTTGCTTTGGGTTTTTGTTACTAGGTTTGGATATGAGTTGTTATTTCAAACAACGTTTTTACCTTTGGTAAAGGGGTATTTTTCTTTTTTAAATATTTCGGATTAAAATCGGATAATCCGAAAATCCGATGGATCGGATTGATTAATCCGAAAATCTTCGAATCTCAAATATGTTAATCCGTAACCCGATCCTAAACACCGGATTGGATTGGATTGGATCGGATTGTCGGATTTTTAGATTGAATTTTTGGATTTCGAATTTTATGATCAGCCTAATAACAAACAGTCCCCTGTCATGCACGTCAGGTCGATTGATTGTTCCAATTTGTTCCATAGATAACCTTACAAATTACCCAGGGGAATGTTAACTAGCAAGTTGGCTTAATTATTGTATTTATGGCAATCCATGTGTAACATTAACAAGGTCAATTGACATTGACATAATTAGGTAAGAAGTATCATGATCAGATTAGTCGATAAATATCTACACTGGAGATGGATCAGGACGATGATTCGATGAATATCTTTAGTTGTTCGTTTTGAAAACGACGAGTGGTTTTGGTATAATAATAAAGAAAATGAAATATGGTTTGATCATAACAAATATCTTATCATCATGGATACTAATTACTCCATCCGGTGGCCGGCCTAATTGGGGCCTTGTAATCTGTAAAAGAAAAGTCTTTCTGCAATTGCGTAAACCTGTAAAGGACTCCAACTCATTGAGCCTACAGACTGTTTTTTGGAACCAGCACATGATCCAACCATAAAGGCTGGAAATCTATTAATCTATGTTGAGAAAAAGTTAGGCTAGCTAACCGTGATCCTAGATGATTCAAATACCATATTATATCCGTCTCATTAAACTTCATATGTTAGGATTAACATGTAATTTTATACAAACTATTAAAATAATAATAAAAAATGAATAAGTTGGAGAAAAGTGTATCTTTAGTGACAAAATGTGTAATTTTTGTGTAAAGTTGAGTTTATTATTTGTTAGTGATGTGGTAACTTCCCTTTTTAGTAATATATGAAGTTTGATGGGACGCCTAAAAATGACAAATGTATGAAGTTTACTGGGACGGAGGAAGTATTAAGATTGATCGAGCTTCGAGCGAATAAGAGGTATACGGTCATAAAATGACATATCTTCTAAACTTTTAGAAACTTGAATTTGCAGAGATGTTGAATATAACAAAAGTTATTTTTATTTAAATGAATATTTAAATTCTATACCACCTGAATTTTGCAATACCACAAATTAAGTTCAATATTATTGTGAAGTGTTGTAGTATATACACAACAAAATTGGTATCAATCCGCAGAGGCTTAAAACATTATAGTAATGGAGTGTGTATTACTAATCTAATTAAGCAATAGCACTGAGTAAGTGGGTACAATCAAAAAGAAGGAAGTTCATCTATATATTTTCCACAAGACTGGGACTTCTCTGCCCCTGTTGAATGTTGAAGTGATGTAATGACCAATGAACGATAAGAACAATGTCTCGACTCTCGACCACGGTGATCTAAGAAGGCTGTTCAATATTTTTCTCATACCTTCTTTCTTCCTTTTTTAAATGATAAGATATTTCGAATCCCGATCTATTGATAATCTGAGGACATTTGAATGTGATCGATTTGAATGGATGAATAGTGATTAAATTATAGTAGAATTATTAAAATTAATGTTTGGTATAGAATTGTAATTGAATATGTTATTGTAGGTTTGTTATATAGATTGTGTAAGAGATAAATAATTGTTGTAAGTATGATGTGATTGGTATTGGCAGGAACGGATGCAGAAAATTTGGTCAGGAGTAGCGAGATTTATAATTTATAATAAAAAAAATTTCTTACACATAAAATATAAAATCTA
>JAYMSP010002051.1:0-26668 GCA_036897095.1 Plantago elongata | reverse complement strand
ATATATATATATATATATATATATATATATATTCTCGGGAGCTAAATCTTAAATTTAAAACATATTAAGCTTGCTCTTCCATTATCATAAGCTGACTCTTCCATTTGTGAGTTACTTGTCTCCGGAAACAATTTACACTTCCATTATTGTAAGCTTATGTGGGAAGACATTTTTCTTTCCACTTTGTCCGTTCTAATAAAAGTGGCTAAGTTCGTCTAGAGGCCCAATAGTGATGGAGTATCGGGTCATTATTCTATTCTATCTTATTAAGTATCTACAAGAGTCTTCTATTCCTAGGATTAGTTTCTTGTTAGGTAACTTTAGATTCTAACATATCTCTTTCAATCTCTTACTACCATTATAACTCTTGACTACCTGGAATACTCTATCAGGTAGCAAGTATAATTAGGACCATATGGCTTAACCCTAATTATGCGAATATCAATGAAGACAGATATTTTTCATCACTCTAACTGCGTTGCGTGCACCGGCTAGGCTAAACCTTATCCACGAACCTACCCCTTCAATGGGTGATCATACCCCTTCAGTTGGTGATCCTACCCCTTCAATGGGCGAACCTGCTCTCACGAGCACTAAAACCGTCACTACCGTGGCAAAAGGCTTAATAATCCGTCCACCGGATTATCCCCAAAAAGTTACGTCCCACCATTTGGTATCAGAGCTGGACGGTACCCCAGAGCGTTTCCACCAGCGACCAAGAAGGTAGCCAACAAACCATCACAGCGGTCGAGATCCAAGAGGGAGCGGCTAGACGATATGGAAAGATCCATACCCGAGATCCGTTCCATGCTCGAAGAATTGGTGGTGATGGTTGGCCTGGAAGAAGGATACGGTGAAAGGGAGAAGAAGAAGGTCGGCGAGGAGGGCGAGGCAGTCGAGAAAGGGGGGCAGCAAGTGGAGAAGGGAGGGAAAGGAGGTGGCGGTCTGATTCG
Source organism: Plantago elongata (assembly GCA_036897095.1). Lineage (NCBI taxonomy): Eukaryota > Viridiplantae > Streptophyta > Magnoliopsida > Lamiales > Plantaginaceae > Plantago > Plantago elongata. Next base: position 25,715 of record JAYMSP010002051.1, on the reverse strand, counting down.
CCTTGAATCAAGCGGCAAAACTGGAGGCGAAGGGAGAGTAAGGGAGGGAAGGGTAAGGAAGGAGAGGGAAGGCGGCGCTACAAGGAGGAAGGAGACGGAAGGGCCGAATTCGGGGCAGCTCCCAAAGACGGCCAAAACCCTAATCGTACCAAGTGGACAGAGGGCTTGATGGTCGTATACGACTCGCACCCGGAAAGGTCAAATTCTTCGACTGGATGGGGCTCAAAAGAGGAAGGCTACGGCTCGGAAGAAAATCGGGAAGGGGAAGAGCGCAAGGAGACGCGTGGAACGGGGGAGCAGCGTTGGAGGCGCCAAAGGAGGAGAGCACAGGATGGGGAACTTCAGAGGGTGATGTTCGATCAGGGCAGCCGACCGAAAAGGACCTCGATGGAATGGAGCATGTGATGATTGGTGAAGTCTCCGCTCCTCTCGGGAACCGTTCACTTTCCTATAAACGTATGCACTCGGAGATGGGAAGCGGGTGTTCTGGAAAACCTGAAGCGCCTGCCAAGCTGGAAGGGAACGTCGCAACAAGTCCGAAGGGTCCGTAGGGGGAAAGGGTCTACTGAGAACACCCAACAAGGAACCGATGGAGCTTAACACCCGACAACTCCGCAGTAAGGGTCCGGTGAACAATGGGTGGAAAACTACCACCTACAAGAAGAACAAGAACAATGTCAAAGAAAACGACCTGTACTCCATCAGGCGGGTGGACCAGTAATGGACTATCCAGGTACGATCCACCGTATGCGGTTTAAGGCTATGATAGGAGGTAAGTTAGCTACTATCTTGATTGATTCGGGTTCCTGCCAAAACTTTGTTACTGCTAGCTTTGCCAAACAATACGCATTTGCCCAAAGCTTGGCTTCCGAAAGGTTGGATCTGGTGGCTGTTAATGGTCAACATACAAGGTCTAGTTTCATCTATCCTTCTTGCTTATCTGTTTACAGGGTGTTGCCTTCCGAGCTACTCTCTATGAGCTCGAACCTGAAGGGATAATGGAGGATGCTATACTGGGGGTACCATGGTTAGCTTCGGCAGGTCATGTCACTTTTGATTGTGCCCGACAGACCCTATGTGTGTCACTAAATGGCGAACCCTTCATACTAAGGGGAGAGGTCGCAGAACTGTAGGAGTTGGACGGGAAGATGTCCAGTATGGTGTTGTTTGCATGATGCACCACTCCAGGATGTTGTGTGATTGAGTTGATTCATCCACCAAGGACACCTGCAATGTTCAGGGAAGGATCTAATCGAGTAAGTACTCCACGTCTCTATCTTCCTCTACAGAGATACAAGTACGAACTATGAGGACAAAAGACCTCTCGAGTAACGATGAGGATACTGGGGAGGTTGACTCACTTAAGTCCAGAGAATTCTTCCAGTTCAGGAATGGGTAGATCTGGCAAACAAATGTGAAGAAGAGGAAGATGTTAGAGCCTTGGGGACAAGGCTCATCTCGAGGGGAGGGTAATGTGGGAAGACGTTTTTCTTCCCACTTGACCTCCTCTAACGAAAGTGGTTAAGTTCGCCTAGAGGCCCAATAGTGATGGAGTATATGTTCATCATTCTATTCTATCTTATTTAAGTAATTAGATTATGTCTTGATTAACAAGACAGAGAATAAAGGCAGAGTATCTACAGGAGTTTTCTATTCTTAGAATTAGTCTCTTGTTAGGTAACTATAGATTCTAGCATATCTCTTTCAATATCTTATTACCATTAAAACTCTTGACTACTTGGAATATTCTGTCAGATAGCAAGTAAATAGGACCCTAGGGCTTAACACTAATTATGCGAATATTAATGAAGACATATTTTCATCACTATGACCGCGTTGCATGCACCGACTAGAATAAACCCTATCTGCGAACCTACTCATTCAATGGGTGAATCTGCCCCTTTAATTGGCGAACCCACTCTTACGAGCACCAAACCCGCCACTACGGTGGCTAAAGGCTTGATAATCCGTTCAACGGATTATCCCAAAAAAGTTACGTCCCCATGGCTTATGACTATCATCGATCTATGGAGCTCAATCTCTAGTCGGCTCAGCTCGGCACCTTTCCACCAAATAAGGGATTAATGAATCATAGTAATTCATTTACTGCAGCCACTGGTCATACCAGCTTCATTATTGTGCAAAATAAATTGACGCAACGTCATCCATGCAACGTCATCCTTGAACGTAATTGTAGTACTATAATCATACGGTAAGCTGGCATATGAGTATATGACAATTAAAGAAATAGATGTTCACACACAAGATTTTAATAGTGACAGGTAATAATACAAGATGCAACTTGCAAGTCCACTTACACGACTTATTCGAAAAACAATGTAACAAAAACGTGCTATATAATACCTCAGATTTGAAAAATCAACAACATACTTAATGATCTTGTTGTCCAATTAATCACCAATTTGATATAAATAAATCCGGATTATTCGATGTGTCTCTTCAGATATATATCTACTTACTACTTGGCTACTTGGTATGGTGAAACACCCCCAAATTCAACCTCGCTCCCGAGGTTCCTTAAGTGAACTTAACCAACGAAGTATAATAATGAAGAACAAGGTGAAAACGTGACATATAATAATGAAGAACAAGGTGAACACGTGACAAATGCATATTGTTAGAAAGTAGAAGGTAATGGAGGAAGGAAATTCAATATTATTTCTTGGACAATTGACATTACACGGAAGGCTATATATAGCCGGAATCAAACGAAAATAACATTTAATACGATTGACTATAATTTGAGACATTTGCTAAAACACAAAACTATACTATAACTAACAAGAGCATGTCTTTTGACCTTGATCCTCAAGCTTGTAACATCAACCGTTGATAAAGGAATAGAGGGCCACAATCAATTCGTACCATTTCAGGCCTGATCTCTGCCAAAATTGCAGAGCTTTGTCTTCTTTCTGCAGGTAGACGACGAACTATATTGTCGTCATAAATCGTAAGATCGTGTAGCGCTTTTCCCTTGCTGGCTGAATAAATTACTTCAAGTATTTCCCTTAAACCCTTTCGTGTTAAAAACAACCTCAACTTCTTTCGCACCTTCACTTTTAGTCATCAACATTTCAAATTCTTTGCAACTTAGTTTGAATAAATTGCAAATTGATCCATAAAGTTTACATAACTTGATTTTATGTTTCCAATACTCTCCATCAAGAGGAACATAGTGATTTGATATATTCATCTTGTCAAGGACTTTGCGTAGGTTTGTTATACAAACAACTTGAGTGAAAATATTTGCTAATTGTTATTCAGACTTGATAAAGTAGATTTCTACAATCCCTTCAATGATTTTTTTTCTCTAATAAAGTGACAATCAACCTCGATGTGTTTTGTTCTTTCATGAAACACTGAATTTTTTGTTAAATGGATAGCTGATTGATTATCAAAAAGCAGCTTCACAGGTTTTTAATCAATCATCCAAAAAAAATTTAATAGAGTTCTTAACCAATTGATTTCACAACATACATAGCTCTATATTTAGCTTCAGCTGATGATCTACTCACAGTTAATTATTTCTTGGATTTCCAGCTTACAAGAAACTTTCCAATGAAGATATAATATCCTGAAGTTGATCTCCTTGATATGGGACAACCTGCATAATCAGAATCACTGTAAGCAATGATTTGATAGTTGTTTTCTTTGGGGAGAAAAATTTCAAGACCAATATCCCCTTTGAGATATCTGATAACTCTGGAGATACCTTCTATATGTAATTTGCAAGGTTTCTCCATGAATTGACTAAAACTACTTATAGCATATGCTATATCAAGTCTTGTGATCCCAAGATAAAAATACTTGTGGCGTATGCTATAAAACGTTGGATCAGGAAGAGGTTCAGAATTATCAGGAAGAAATTTTGAATTTTTTTATATTGGTGTTACACTAGATTTACACCCCAATAGACCAGCAATTTCTATGATTTTGATCAGTTGCATGTTTCTTTTGAGAAATATATATATATGCCAGTGTTGTTTCTTGATATTTCAAGCCCAAGGAAATATTCTAAATTTCCTAGATCTCTAATCTTGAAATGTTTTTGCAAGTTTTGCTTGATTAGATCAATTTCAGTTTGATTCTTGCTTCCAATGATGATATCATCAACATATACTAGAACTGCAGTGAAATAATTATCATTGTGATCTGATGCAGTTTTAGTGAAAAGTGAATAATCACTTTTTGATTGAATGAATCCTAAAGATATAAGATAGGAAGTAAGCTTGTAGTTCCACTGTCTAGATGATTGTTTTAAATTATAAATGAATTTATGCAATTTACAAAAAAGTTGGTTAATATTGTTCTCTCCCTGAAGTGAAAGACCTAGAGGAATTTTCATATAGATTTCCTCATCAAGATTACCATTTAAGAAGGCATTATGCACATCTAATTGACTGAGTATCCAGTCATTCTTAACAGGAAGAGATAGAAACACTTTCACTGTAGTTAATTTAGCTACAGGACTAAAGGTTTCAGTATATTCAAAATCATATTTCTGAGTAAAACCCTTAGCTACTAATCTTGCTTTATGTTTATTTATCTTGCCATCTGAATTCAGTTTTGTTTTAAAAACAAATCTACATCCAATATGTTTCACATATGGAGGTATGTGAACTATACTCCAAGTTACGTTGTCTGTAAGGGCTTTCAGTTCCTCTGAAATTCCATCTCTCCAATGTTTGTTTTTAATAACCTCACCATATGTATTTGGTTCATGTATTAAGGCTAAATTGATAGAAACAACTTGTATTCAACTGATAATTTATCATAACCAAGAAATTCAGAGATAGGATATTTAGTTTTAAAATTATTTTTGAGATTGAATGCTATAACTCTTAGCATTATGATGATAAATATCTAAATGAGAATGTAGTTTTCTCACTCTCTCAGTTCTTCTAATTTATCTATTAACTATAAGTGGTTCTACTTCTTCTTCATCTTGATCCTGCTCATTGTTAATGTTATCTAAGTGATCAGAATATGCATGATCCTGCTCATTGTTAGTGTTATCTAACTGATCAGAATATGCATGATCATGTTCATCATTATTAAACAATTCTTCAACTAGATGAGTGATCTTTTTATTCATATCTATCCAGTTATAATCATTTATATTGGGTGTGTTTAATCTGATTTCTTGATCATGATTTTGCTGCTCTTTAAATGAAAAAAAATATTTCCATAAAAATGACATTTTTGGAGATAAAAGTTTTTCTATTCTCTAAATCAAATAACTTGTATCCCTTAACATTTGCAGCAAATTCTATAAACACACAATTTTGTGATCTAGAATCTAGTTTAATTCTTCCCACTTTCTCAGTATAGGAAAAACATAAACATCCAAAAGTCCTGATTAAAGAATAATCAGGTTTCTTGTTATGAAATAATTCATATGGTGTTTGATTTTGAAGTACAAGACTAAGGGTTCTATTTATCAAATATGTTGCAGTTAACACTGCATCTCCCCAAAAATATTTTGGCATTCTTGATTGAAAAAGTAATGCCCTTGTGACACTAAACAAATGTTGATGTTTTCTTTTAACTACACCATTTTATTGTAGTGTATATGCACAAGTTCTTTGATGCTTTATTCCATAAGTATTTGTGACATCAGGCATATGAAATTCCATGCCATTATCAGATCTGATATTTTTAACTCTCTTTTGTGTTTGAGTTTGTATCATTTTAATGAAAAATTGTAGTGCATCTTTTGTTTCAGAATTATGTTTTAATAAGTAGATCCATGTCATTCTACTAAAATCATCCACAATGGTGAGAAAATAGCTATGTTTATTCAGAGTTTGCACATGATAAGGTCCCCATGAATCACAATGCAATAATTCAAATGTTCAATTATAGAACTAGAAGTCTTGTTACTCACAGGAAAAGGAAATTTCTTTTATTTAGCCTGCATAGACTTCACAATAAGTAAACTCTTTACATGAGATTTTAGGATAAAAAAGCTTCAATAGCCATTAATCTACCAGAACTAAGGTTTCATAATCTAAAATGCCATAAGTGATCCTTAACAGCTGCAGAACCACCATAAGCATTTTGATTGGAAATGGCTAATGACTTAGGTAAAACTGAAAAATCTTCAATCTCATAGAGTCCTCTTCTTGCTTCCATCCTCCCAATCTTTGTCAGTGATGCCATCATGGAAGAGTTTGTCTGCATTATTTGATAGAAATTCTCAGAAAACAGGAATGCTACAGCATTATCTCTGCAAATTTTATAAGTGGACATCAATTTGAGTTTAAAAGAGGGAACACACAATACATTTTTCAGTTTGTAGTTGTTATTAAGTTTGATATCACCAATATGTGTGATATGAATATTTGTTTAGTTAGGCAACTGAACAATATCAGTGATAACTTTAACATCATCATTAAATAGGGATTTATTATAAATAATATGATAAGATGCCCCTGAGTCTATTATCCATCTATGTAAAGAACCATTAGATGTGATGTTTACAGTGAGTTTCATACCTACATAGTTATGCTCAGGGTTCCCATCACTTAGTGCAGTTGGCTCAGTATTGGCATTGACCTGCTGACCAGAGTTAACAACAATAGCACTTTGAGTCTGTGCATAGCTCATAAGCTGATTAAGTTGTCCATTAGTGAGACTAATGGAACTAGCTTGAGCTGCCGTGGATTTTGAACTTGCATTGAACTTTCCAGCTTTGTTTCTGTAGTTTCCCTTGCTCAAATGACTTCTTGCTTTGAGGAAAACCATGCACTTTGAAACAAGTTTCAATATTGTGATTGTTGAGATTGGAACAATTAGGAGAGGAAAGAGTTCTCTTTTCTTTCCTTTTAAAGTTAGTGTTCATAGCAGCAGACTCATATGTCATGGCAGTATTATCCCTTGAAGATTTTTAGACCCTTCTCTTAACACCATCAAGTAAACATTGTCAAGAGGAGGTTTGGGATCCATTAACAAGATTTGACACCTTACCATGTCATAGGAATCATTCAAACTCATCAGGAACTTGAATATTTTATCAAGCCCTCTGACCTTCTCCATTTCTTCACACACTTTGCATGTGGATTCACATCACAAAACATAAGGAATAGGTTTGTAATCATCCAACTCTTCCCATAGAGCTGATAACTTAGTGAAGAAATCAGTTATTGAGGAGTTGTTTTGAAATAAAGTCATTATCTCCTTTTGGAGTTGAAAAATGCGAACATCATTGGGTTGAGAGTATCTCCTTTTGAGTTTAGACCAACCTTCTGCAGCAAATTTTACATAAAAGAGTACACTCTTAATTTCTGAAGAAACTGAATGCATCATCTATGAAAGGATTATAGTGTTACACCTTTTCCAAGCTTCCTTAATGTCCTCATTTGTTTCAGGTATGGGAACAGTCACATAGATAACACCAAGTGTGTTTCTAATGCTCTGGGGCATAAGAAACACTCTAGACCAGGTATGGTAGTTACTTTTGGTGAGCAAGGAAGTAGTAGCACCAGAAACGACATTATCAAAATGGTGTAAGAAGAGTGGGTTGGTGGTATTTTCATGGTCAGGAATGGAGATGGAGACTGGAGTTTGAGTGGGAGGGTTGGATGGAGGAGTATCAGACACTGTGATACAACTGAAAAAGAAGTTAAAGAAGAAGAACTAGAGATTAAACAAGAAAGAAAAGGATAACATTGCTAGCGAGATGGTTTTGGTGCCATGTTAGAAAGTAGAAGGTAATGAAGGAAGGAAAGTTGATATTATTTCTTGGTCGATAACACTTACATTGAAGGTTATATATAGTCGGAATCAAACGGAAAAAACATTTAATACGATTGACTACAATTTGAGACATTTTTGCTAAAACACAAAACTATACTGCAACTAACAAGAGCATGCCTTTTGGTCTTGATCATCAAGCTTGCAACATCAACCATTGATAAAGGAATAGAGGGTCACGATCAATTCGTACCATTTCAGGCCTGATCTCTGTCGGAATTGCAGAGCCTTTTGTCTTCTTTCTGCAGGTAGACGACGAACTATTTTTGTCGTCATAAATCATAAGATCGTGTAGCGCCTTTGCCTTTCTGCCTGAAGAAATAGCTTCACGTTTTTCTGTTAAACACTTCCGTATTTCTTCTGTGTTAAAAACGACCTCAACGTTTTTCGCGCCTTCACTTTTTGTCCTCAAGATTTCAAATTCTTAGCAACTTACTTTGATTAAATTGCAGATTGATCCATCAAATTTACATAACTTGATTTTATGTTTCCAATACATATTTAGGAGTTGTGTACATGATCATTCTACACATAATATGTTATACAATGTCCGTATTGTAAATACCTTTTATCAATTTTTAGTTAGACATGATATATGAAACAATTTATGAATTTATATCTTAGTAACACCAATAACATTAGGCGATATTTAATAATTAACACCAATATATTTTGAATTCATTTCTTAATTTCCATGAGTCAAACAATATGAATTTGAATTAATGTTATATTATAATTATAAATAGATTGGAGGTTCTGGATCACCTTTATTGTTTTAAAAAAATATTAATAACAATAGTTTTAAATATAAAAGTAAGTAGGCAATATCATTTTCAGTAGATAACATGCTTGTGATCATCTTCTTACTATAAAGGGCAAGAGGTGCAAGGTAGGTAGTGCACCGAATTAGCTTCTTAATTTCTCCACCATTCTTCTATTCTAGTTTTATTTATATATTGTCTATAATTTGAACTTAGAGCTTATACTTTTGATGGTGAACGAAACCTGTCGAAATTAAACCTTGACGAACAATTGTTTGATTTGGACGTGGGGCCGAAGTTTTGTGACCAAAAACAGTATTCTGAGCAGGACTCGGCTTAGCCATGACGCAAGACGGATTTTGGCAATCCGACATCGTTTGGAGGTTAAAATAGCATTTTTGTGATTTTAGGGGCTTATTTGCAATTTCTGAGAATTTTATTAGATTCGGTAGGTTAGTATTATGACGTTTTGGTAATTTCCTTTTTATTTTAGGGTTAGGGATGATGATTTGGAGTATTTAAGCTTTTCAGACACTATTCATAGACAGATTAATTTTATTTAAACAAACCCTGAGGATTTCCTCAACAATAACTATTATTCACGCTGCATCTCCATCGCCACTTAATATTTAATTTAATGATTTATATAAATATAAAAAGTATAATAATCAAAGCACCCAGGTTTACCCTCTAAATTTCCTTTAATTGTAGTATATTTAGTTTTGACATTTTTACATATAAATAAAAATAAATTATGAATATATAATTAATTGCACACAAAGTCTTATGAGAGGTGATCTATATGTAGAGATGGACTATGTTATTCATCAAAACACCCAAGTTATTAATCAAAACACCTATGTTGAAATAAGTGTTCTTGTAATATGAAAAACTCCAATGTCGAGAATAGGTGGTTTGATTAATAATATGAGTGTTTTTGTTGGTAACATGGTCCGTCTCTACATACATAGAGACCCTCTCATGAGATTTGCTCTAATTACATATTAGAGAAGCCTATTATTTAAGAGTTCGGAAAGTTTGAGAGTCTCATACAGGAAGATTCAGTCGCACAATTAATATATAATAATATATTAATTTATAAATACATAAAAATTCACATTTTACATACAACGATGCATAATTAATATATAATATTACATGACTTTTAGACTCTTAAAAAGTTTAAAATTTTATAAATTTTTGTATTATATATATTCATGTGAATACAGCAGCAGGTCATATTCACTAGTATATAGATAGTATATTCTGGGGTTAATCAATCTAGTGAAGGTTCAACCGTCATGAGTCATCACTTATAATAAGATCTATTAGCAGGTGGTAGGCCCCACCAACTGACCTGCAGTTATATTGGATTCGCAATATAGTATGCTCTTCTCCCAAATGAGGATAATTGGTTAGAATTTGATTGACCGTTTTTAATTAAAAATAAATTATTTTATAAAGTATTTAATTTGAATGAAAAAATGACCACTCCAGCAGTATAATAAACATGGCTTAGATTTCTTTGAAAATGAGGATTCTGATTCAATTATTATTCAGTCAAATTATTTTACATTTAAAATTTATTAGTTATTTATTAATATAAAATTCAGTTACTATTTAATTCTAACTCAACTCAATTACAATCTAGTTCTCACTTAATTCTCAACTTATTTAATTTTATATATAATTTTAATTTTATACCAAATAAAAAATTTACAATTCAATTAAAATTTAATTACTATTCATCAATTTTATTCACTTAAACCAACAATCATAATTCCCATTCAAACAACCAATTAGCTCCACCTGCACATCATTCACTAGTAGCCTAATACATGGGGACTCAGAAGCAGGCATATTGAGTATCAACCAATATGAATTTTCACAATTTATAATCTTTCATAAAGATAAAATTATATTTATCGTAATATTCATTTCTCATACTAATAATTTATTATGGTCAAACATTTTCAATTTTAATTTTAATTACTTTTAAACTATAAATAACTAATAATATTATGTTAATATAATTTTATTAAAATTTTAACTATTATTTTTTAAAAATGACTCGATGTTAAATAAAAAATAATTGCACGAAAAAGGTCCCTTGTGAAATTGGCATTAGAATATGAATCAAATAAAATATGTAAGTACACTATATGGGAGGTTATTGATTAGGTTTGATACCATGTGAATAGATAATTTTATTCATATCAATAATGATCGGTTTTGCCCTCCTTGAGATTAAGGTTATGATTTACTACTTTTTACTGAAAATTGTTGCAAATTTAATTTCGATATCTTATTCAATATTTGGCAAAATAAAAATTCAACTTGTGAGAAATTATATGCATAAAGTTTTAATGTGCAAATATAATTTAAAAAAATCTCAAAACTTGCACCAATTTGGAAAAATAATTAGGCTCTGTTAGCGAGAATTTATCAATTAGTTTATCAGCACGATGAGCTTATTTCATAATAAACTTAGTCAATAAACATTTAACTTGTAGTTGATAAGATAAGATCATCCGCAATTGTGACGCCTCACGACGCATTGTCGTGCGTTTTTTCTACAGTGGTGACACGTCGTCGTCACGTCATCGCCACGTTATGAAATTTTTTAATTTTTTTTATTTTTAATTACATATTATTCATATTATAAGATTGTCGAGATGTTGAAATGAATAAAATTGTATTTTTTAAGTTGTTTTATAATTTATTAAGATTCAAAATTGAAAAAAAAATTTATTTTGTTAAAAATATATTTAATATATTATAATAGTGTTTAGAAGTCGAAATTAATACAATTGTGATTTTAGAGGTTATTTTACAATTTTAAGTTTAATTGAGTAAGAAAATGATTTCGAGATGGAACAATCAAAAAATAGTCGAGAGTGATCTCTTTTCGTAGATCTCGAAGAGACGAATCCGTTGGTAATTTTTATATATTTTTTACATTTATATTTTTCGAGTTATTTGTGTTTAAAATTGGATAAAATATAAAAAGGTCAAAAAAAATAGGGTTGGTCACTTGGCAGCAGCTAAGTAGCTGATGGCAAGCACTACACAACGCCATGGCATGGCGTGGTGTCACAGCGCGTCATTAGCATACCGATGGCGGCGCCACGACGCCACCGTGGGGGCTGGTCTAAGTCATATGCCTATGTAATCACCATTTCAATAGTTCTCTATACACGGGATGAATCATCCATTTGGAAAACTCGAATTCGTGACCATTTAGGTACAGAGTGTCTTAGTTTGTTACTCTGCCACAAACGTTTTTTTTTTTCGATTTCTCGTTGATATCTGTTATATGCGACTAATTCAACCGAACACTATCGAACACTAGGGATGTCTCTCCGAACCGTATCTTTTACGTAACTCTTTGACTATTTAAATTTCATGTAATATTGGGTTCTTTAAAAACCACTATGCAAGTTACCATAAAAATGATGAACTCCTTCTTAATTTGATGTTACAGGGAATTACACTCTGTCATTTTGCCATGAATGGATTAGAAACGGATTAACAGCATAATCAAAATTTGAGAAATCATTGTAACGGGCATTAGGAGACAGTAAAACTTCCTCCAGAAATGGTGGAAAATTACTATCTTGAGCGTGAATTTCAGTATGCATCAGATCTGTCCAGAAACTCGATTTTTCCCCAATGTAAGTATCCGTATCAAGTTCGAAGGGCCGTTTCCAGAAATCCGGTGTCTCAGATTCTGCAGTGGAATCATCTGAGGAGCTATGTGGGGAAACCACCAGTTCTCTATTATGAGTACTACTGCTAGCTTGGGAAGTGGGAACTTCATAAGATTCAAGTAACAAGTTCTCTAACACAGCCGGCTCGATAACTAGTTCCTCATTGAGAATAGTTCTCCCTGCTGGATGTCGCTTTGATATGTGTCCGTACCAGTAGTTCTTGATTTCGTTGTCAGTTCTTCCAGGCATCTCCAATGCCATGGCAGACCACCTTCATAAATGTTGCAAAATCAAATAAGTACAATGAAATGGGGTTTAATTACAAAATTTTTACACTGATTTTGAGCTTACTTTTTTCCAAGATTGGCATGCAATTTAAGAATCATATCATGTTCATTTTGGCTAAAGTTTCCCCTTTTCAAGCCTGGTTTCAAATAGTTCATCCAACGAAGTCTGCAACTCTTTCCAGTTCTCGCAAGTCCTGTAAAAAAAACCCGAAACAGAATCATTGCATGTTCCTCAAATGTGACTTGAAAAGAATGAGATTAAAATCTGAAAGAGTTAATTACCAGCAAATTTGGGCAACAATCGCCAGTTCCAGTGACCGTATCTTTGAATATAGGCTCTGAGTTTGGCATCTTCTTCTTTACTCCAAGCACCCTTTCTGATTCCATTGTCATCTACAGAAGTTGTTCTTACCATTGTTACTTGCTAGTAGCTACTCTTTTCAATCTAATTCTTGTTCGATGATCAATTAGCTCACTCCATCATATATATACACACACTTGAAACTAACAATCAATTTTGTGTCGTTTTGTACGTAAATACTACAAATTGGTATGATGTGTACTACCTTATTACTCCCTCCATTCCGTTAGAAGTGAAACAATTTTTTATTTTTCACGCCTCAATAAAGTGATATAAATTTTCATTACGAAAGTAACCTCACAATATAACTCATTTTTAATTTCACATTATTAGATCCACATGTACGTTTATATGTTAAACTCATTTTTAACTACATATTATATTTTCTTTTTTTAAGTTGTATAAAATTAAAAAAAAAAATTTTACCGGATGGAGGGATTAGTTATTATACCAATCAAGTTAGTTGGTCAAAGATAATACAAAATGATTACTAATAATATAGGAAGGAACGTGGTGACTTCTTTGATCTGGCTTTTCGGAATTATAAATGGCACTACAGTGTGATACTATGTACTGTACATGATGCAAGTAGTGGAACGTCTCACTCAGATATATTTTAGGATTTTCATAGTTGGAAAAAAGAAATAATTAATAAAAAATGAAAATCTGATAAATTAAAGTATATTTTATAAATGTTAGTGTATGAGATTTGTAGAAGAATTTAAAATAATAAATTTATAAAATTGTGGAATAGAAAAAACTCAAGTACTAATATCTTATGTAAAGGCTAAATATAGAATTGAGCAAATGGGGAAACATTTCTTACTAAATTATCATGCCTAGTTAAGATTGGTTGACATTTATGGTGGTGGTATCATTAGCCAACAGATCCAGTAAGGGAAGATACCGCCTGGTATTGGTATGGCGACATTTTAACATGAGGCAGATCTAATTTCATTAACCAATAAAATATTTAAAACCACTTTTTATACTCGCTTACAAATGAAAATTAGTCAATTTAACCATCAATAAAATATTTAAAATCATTTTTATACTCACTTACAAATGGGAATTAGTCAATTTAACCATCAATAAAATATTTAAAACCATTTCCTATACTCGCTTACAAATGAAACTTAGTCAATTTAACTATTAAGCAAGTTGATGATTGTGTCAAGATACATATCAAAATTCGACTTCAATTTAAAGAAGAATTCATCTCCTAGTCTACTTAGTATATTATCATGTTGTGTTTTGTATTAAACATCTTTTAGTATTTAATTTTCGTTTCCTAGTTGGATTAGATTAGCTAGTCTATTTTTCTATATAAGTATAAGTTGTTTATTATTTCTTATACACACTCTCTTACTTTAATTATTATTAATATAGATTTCTTTTAATTTCTATATTGTAATAAATTGAGTACAAAATATGCCATAGACAGCCGTTCTGGCGAGAATGACTTATCAACAAAACTTTCACAAATTAACACGTTTCCAGCCTAGTCACACGAACTAAAGGGTGTGAGCTGAGTGTTAAGTTCGAGGTGACGAGACGCACCATTAAAATTGACTGTTATTCTGCGACCATAGCAAATGAACTTCATTACTTACTGGATTCACTATAAGTTGTAAATTACCACCTGAACCTGATGATGGATTACTATTATATTACAAGTTTCAGATTAGCTTCTGGGTTTAGATCTCCAAAAGTGTCGCAACAGTTTTTCCTTGAAAGAAGCTGCGTTAAGTGGGATATATTTCCAACTTTGATACGTTGAAGAGAAATGTTCAGTTAAGATTTACTTGGGGGAGTAGTATTAAAGAGAAATGTTCAGTTAAAGTGTAAATAGAAGCATAGTAGTACTAATGAAGGAGTGATCATAAGTAAATTAGTTGTACCGGGACAACGAAGCGCAGCTTAGTTGGTAAGACACTCCACCTCCATTTAACAGGTTGGGGTTCGAGTCACCCTTTAACCGTTTTATAAAAAAACAAATTAGTTGTACCGAATTCATTATGTCCAAGTCATTTTTGAAATTTTAGTTAGTTATAGGAGTCATAGTTTAGTATAGTTATTTTTATATATATTCTAGTATCAATAGTTTTAGTTATTATGTTGTTGATTATAAGTATCAGATTTATCTCTTCTTTGTCTCTAACTATGTTTGTTGGGCTTTGCTCTGTTCAGCAGTGAATTTTATTATTTATCTGTTATTTGTAAATTTCTGCGTGTTAGGATCTCATCTTAATTTTTATCTTGCTTCCGCACTCAAAGGGACGAAATGGGTACGGTTTAATCCACTGACCACTCAAATGTTCAGCTACATAATTTATAACGGACTTAAATATTCTCATGTGAACACTATTATTGTACCTTATTATGCATTGACCATATACATATTGTACCTTATCTTTTGCATGACTCGACCATATATAAATTATACTTCCTCATTTATTTTATTTCTCATTATGAGACCAACATTAAAAGGGCCGGGTAAGAACCAAAAAATCTAAAGAAAAATAAGAAACAATAAGTTGTACAATGAGCATCATCTTAAAGGATAGGAAAATCATGAAACCCATAACTTAATTTTAAACATTATTTTAGCTTCTTAATGTCATCGCGAAGATGATTATAATTTGTAATGGTCATTGAAAATAAAATGAGTATTTTTGTTGATTTTATGACAGTCAAATTAATAACTTTTAGAAGTCGTGTATAGATAAAAATAACAAAATAACTTTTAATTTTCTTATTGCATTAGAATTGAAAGCTCTTTTCCCATGCTTTATTTTAACCTAATTTTTCATAAAGGATCCTAGACACATACTTTGACATATATGGATTGATTTTGGAGCTTGATTTTCATCCTATAAGAATCATCTATATTGAATTCTTGTTAAAGTATTGTTAACTCTATTGTTTATCTTCAATTCGTGTTCTCTTATGTTTATCGAATTGTATGATTTTGCATCGATTATCACCATGTTTATGCTTAGCGTATTCAATACCATGTATTCTTTCATCTTTGATTCCATCAAGAGTAGCTAAACCGCTTTGAATGCAGTAGTTATACGTATTTGTTTCTAGGGTTCACATTCGTTCATATAGATTTGTCTAGTTTGAAATCTTCGTAAAACCTTCAATCTAGTAAGCTAGTTTTAAATCCTCAAAGTTATTTTAAATCCTCAAACCTTCAAACCACGATTACTCTAGTTTTAAATATAAAAAAACGGTTGAATTGGATTGATTATTTTTTTTACACCAACCATGTGACATGTATGAACGATTATCCTAGAGTATATTAGTATAACTGGATTTACTACAGTCTACAATGTTCGCTTTCTATCTCTGATAAAGAAAATGTCTATTTACTTTTAGTGAATCTAGTTTTTAGAAATACAACTATCATCAAATCAATATGTTATTTTCAAATAACTGTTTGCTTTCAAATTGTTGATTCCTCAGCGAACTGACTTTGTGGTCAACTTTGCCTTACTATAGCCACTGCTAGATTCTTAGTTTTCTAAGTGATAACTTCAGCACGTGACTTGACTCGTTGCTCAAACTCGACTTGTTCAATAATTAAGATGTTCAAGTCGAACTCGTGCCTAACTTCGGATGGTTTTAATACAAACGATTAGGGATCGACTCGTTAATATTCAACTAGGCTTGAGAAGATATATTTTTTATACTTTTAATTATATTTCAGTAATAAGCTTGAACTCGAGTAGAGTTCGATTGTTACTCAAGTTTGGCTCGAAAAATAGTTCAGTTAGTAAACAAGCGTATCTCAAGAAATGAGATACTCGGCCGCTTTTTTGTCTCTCAACTCCGATTGTGTAATTTTACTAATTTTTTATGTTATATAAATTAAATTTGGAGGGAAAATATGTTCCTTTAAGTCCAACCTCTGAATTGACCAAATTAGGATGACTTGGAGACATCCCTCCCTTTTACCCTCTTGTCGACAAGTCCGTGTTGTCTAAAAGGTTCGTCATCATAGCTATGGGTCCACTACAAAGCTCTTATATAGGGGTCGTCTCCTATCAAACTTGCACTGGCACAAACGAGGGAAGTAATTAGGCCTGACCCTCATTCCCTCGGCGTCGAACACATCGGATTACATCCACTACACTTCTGAGAGCCAGCACTTAACTAGGTCCAATATCAAGGCTAGATGGGCCATCTTCCGACACGTCCAATTTTGGCACGACATATACGCGCCACCTATCAACTTATCCGTATTTTAACTGCGTTAATCTTAATTTGGATTGAATGGATTGAATGCAAAACGCGGTGCGTGTATATCTACTTAATTAAGCTCACTAATTACGGGTGGTGTATAAAATGTACTCCCATCAAGAATGTGATGTTCCCATGAACTAACCAAACCTAATGTAACATTATTATAGTGCCATCGGCCATCTAGTAAAGATAAGATCAGAGTAGGTGGATTAAAAATGAAAGCTGGTGATGTCACGGAGATGATGTCATGTCATGTGTATTTCTCTATGTAGTCTGAACTCTGAAGAGCATGATTAAGAAATAAGCGTTCACACAGAATATTTAAATAAAATCGTGTTAAGAACAAGTCATTTGCAACAAGTTGCACATTAACCTACTATATGTTGCTTATGTTCAAAGTCATCACCGCGTTATTATTTACTATTTACAACACGTGTGTATTAAAGCTCAGTTCAGATCTTGTATGTACTCAATAATCAATATCATATGTCAAAATGATATTTAGATCAGAGTAACATGATACTAATACATTATACTAATCAATTTGTGTTAGTTAATTAGTTTTCCATGTGTCATTTATACATCTAGTTGGGGCTTAATTACTGCGGCTTGGCTTGGCTTGGCTTAGCTGTTTCTTGTTGTTTGTGCATATTAGTTTTTCTGTTTCTTCATTTTTATTTTTAAAAGGCAAGTTATCTGTATTTGCCCCACCCCACTCTATAATATTATTCCTCACATTATAGAAGAACTGCGATCGGCACATGTGGTTGATGCCTCAGATATTTTAAGGAATGGAGTATAATGCATAAAACAAATTTGCCAATTTTGCAATTCGGTCCTTTTTCTAAAGTTAATTATGGTATCTATCGGATCTTTTTTCAAACAACTAAAAATTATTATTAATAAAATCAAAAGCACAAAATATGCTATCGAAGAACAATTACAGAGGAGAAAAACCTCACGATCAAATCGTCTAAACAATGATTAAAGTTCTAAATCAAAACTAGAAAGCCTCTAACATTACAACCAGAATATCTCACTACCACTCTACCAGATAATAGTACGAAGATCAGGACATTGAAGCCAAGCTTTAGCCAGTTAAAGTAAAACATAAACAAGCACCCTCGCACAAGAGATTAGGAGTCAACACAGAAAACAACCAAGATAAAAAAGAACAAGACGTCAATCATAGAGATTTCCCAATTCATAATCATATTCCTCAACTCGCTGGTGTCAAAATTGATTGGGTAAAGAGAGGCAAAAATTATTGTGTCAAACAGTGTGAAGTGATATAACATTAAAGATCAGTAGCTAAACTTCAAAATTAGGAAAAAAAATAATCAGACATATCATAAGGTACCAATAAGGAAAATTTTACATTGTTTAAAATTTTGGGTACTAACACATATTATATTAATTTAAATTAATTTGTAGATAAATTTCAAATTAATTGATTAAAAAGGTTTTAAGTTACGAATAACAATGTTAAGACAATGAAACGCAACTCAGTTAGTAATACACTTTAACTTCACCTAATCGGTTGAGGTTCGAGTTATTTTTATCATTTAAAAAAAGGAAGATAACAATGTTACTTTCCGGAGGAGGTGTATAATCAGCAATATATGAAAGGTTGGAAAAATGATTAAACTGAGTCAGATTCATGATTAAGTTGTGATATGGACATAATTATGAAGATCAAGGTTTCTGTACTGTATTACTCACTGAACGACAAAAGATTTATTAGACTAAAGACAGAGGATTTGTCTTCTCTTAATTTTAACAGATACTAATAAATTGATGAATTTACAAAAACCACCCTCCGTTTTATTCCTTCTCCAGTTCTCCTTCACCCTTTTTCTTAATTTAATGGACTCCGTCGTCTCAGTTCCACACTTCCACTCTTCCGAAAACGTTCAAATGAAAACAAAAAACAAGGAAAATGAAAAGGAAAAAGATTTTTTTTGTTTTGTGAGAGCGTTTTCAAAAAGTGTTAGAGACATCTCCAACCTAAGAGACGAGTTTGATTTTTCAAAATGAATAATTATACGCTCAATATAAAAATAATTATTAGAGGATAAAAATTTATTGAATGATAAATTCATCTTTATTCGATTATTATAATTGTGATACTACAAGAAAAAACTCCATAAAAGAATACTCTATAAATGAATAAACTCTCTATAGTCATATAAATTCCAGTTGGACCAGTTATAAATAAGAATAATCTCTACATTGTCATATTCTATTACGTTCTCCGGTCTCGCCCTAAGTAATTATACCTCTTTATAGTAATAAATATCATAATATTCAATAATATTTATCTATATACATGATTTTCATTTTGAAATTAAAATACTTATTTAAAAAAAATTGTGATAGTATTTTGAACCTTTAAATTTTTTTTGTGATAGCATATATTAACTTTTTATTTGACCAAAAATATTTATAGCTTGTCACGTTAGTATTTAGTAATTTTATCCAGTAAATATAACATTTAAGTATACATATTATTTTATTATAAAAAGATATATTTTTTTTAGCACAAACTTGTACTTTGGAATAATTCTCTATGGGGCTAACTTTACTCGATTCTAATAATATAACTTTTTGAAGTTTTTAATGTATATGTCAGAAATAAATTGGACTAAGAGATGAAAAGAATGTTGTAAACAAAACACTTCAATACAAAATCGATGGGAAATTTAGATAAAGACCATTAAGAAGGAAATCAGCGCTGGCACAGGTTGTAGAGGACGTTCGTTCATTTGAAATGTAGATTTATTGTAAAAGTAGGAATGATATATCGTGTTAATTGCGGTGCCTATAAATTTTATAAAATTAATCGAATTTAGGTCACGTTCAAACTCGCATATTATATTTATAAAATATTAGTGTCTTGAATCGGTAAAAGAAAAAAAAATCTACATATTTGTGTACACAAGTTATAATTTAGAAAGTAGCGGAATTTTGAATATTACTAACTCATAAGTGAAAGAGTCTCTTCACTTTATTTGTTTGGTAAGTTGGCTTAGACCAATTTAAAATGAGTAATTTGTATGTAAATGTATACATTTTACTATTTCTTATAAGGTGTGAGGTGTCTCCATAATTTAGTAGTTTAAGTAGTTATGCGAGATAAATATAATCGTAAATATATAATATTTTTAAAATAACGGCAAAATATAAATACTTATATGCAAAAATGAAATGCATAGGCATAGAATGCTTTGAGTTTTATTAATGTGTACAATACACACCCAAAAATTAAAAGTTCAAGACTACCCAGAAATTATTGACATCATATAAACAATTCTAGCTTGGTTTCTTTGCTTGAACCCAATCAACAACCACAACGTTCGTCTAGACTAATCTTATTCACCATGTTCTAATTAAGTGTTTTCAATTCCTTTAGAAAATATATTTTGGACTGCTTATGTAAAACCCTTGAAGGAGCACTGCGTGTGGTGAGAGGTTGTGAGCGGAGAAAAATTAAAATAACGTTTTTTAGTAGCCGGTTGTTGGAGAATAGAGAAGACGTGTTAAATAAAGTGCAATAGTGAACGACACTTTAACAAGTGAAATGGTATTTTAACATGCATGATAATTAAAGACTTATTTTTATTGTTGTAAATAGAGAAGAAATATTAAATAAATTATAAAAGTGAAACGACACTTTTAAAAGTGTAATGACACTTTAACATGACAATAAGAGACTTATTATATTATTTAATTTATAATTTTATTTTATATGAGAAGAAATCATACTAGATTTTATATTCAAGTGTTTTTTATATTAATGTTATGTTAATTTTTCTGCTGAGAAAACCAAGTGCCCAAATCTTTAATTAGAATCCACTTACTAGTATGAGTATGCATATTATCTGTGTTTTAAAAGATTGTGCATGAAGTAGTAGAAAGTTTATAGTACATTAGTATTGCAACATAGAGAATTATATACTAAAATTTTTATTCTTAGTTAGAATGCTTTGTTAAAAGTATATTTTATGACAAAAAAACATGTAATGATTTTACTAAAACACAAAAAATCTGAAAGTTCTTCATTATTATAAAAGAATCAAAAGTTTCAAGCAAGAAGCATTTTGGTTAAACATAAAGAGGATCAAACACACACAAACTAAAATATGTAATTATAAGTTTAAATCACTATAACTGACAGCTTTGAGATCTCAAAACTCACTTGATAAAAAACATAGGGTAATTATCTAGATGAGCATTTCTCATCTTAAAATCCACTCGATGAAAAACATAGAATAGTTACATTGGTACACTCTATTTATTCTGAATAACTTAATACATTATAATTAACATATAATTTTAAACAAAAAGTTAAAGCAGTAATAAAATGTGTAAAAGATGGAAAAAAAGGTGTAGTTTTTGTTGAAAAATGTGTTATAGTATGTAAGAATAACCTTTTTATTATTTATTAGGAGTAGGTAACTTTCTTTTTTAACAATGTCATTTGAGAGAATTATGCAAGATGGAGAAGCACGTTGTGCCTATCTCGTTATGTGGTCTATTCACCTGCAAAGACGTACCCCTGAAAAATCGGAGACCCACTGCCAAGAGCGCAACCTATTTCTTATATAATTCGGTTGAATATTTTAGTATTAAGGTTGACATTTATTCGTCGCTAAATGTGAGTTCTATTTACTAAAGAAAAAGTCAAAATTAAACAGCTTCTCCGAAGGAGTATGAACACTATTACCCATTTTTGTTGTATTATAGTATTTCATTGCCCAGTTTTAAAAACTCTTATTAGGGCATAAATATTTCAGGACTGGAGCTTAGTTACTTTAAACGAGTCGTGAAATAATCTTTAAATATCACAAAGTAGAATACATCGTTTTTATTTATAGCTGATTTGAAGTTGTGGCCATGATTTTTTTTATTATAGTAAATTTGTTCCTTTATATAGTAATGAAATGAGTTTTATTTTATTTTATTTTAAGGGACATAAACATCACCAGAAATAGATTGAATCCGGCCCTACATTTTTACTTTTTAGTAGGAGTGAGTACGGACGGGTATTGATGGATTTTAATAAAAAATCAACCCAACCTACTTATGACGGGTGATTTTTTCTCCGATCCATGACGAGTGGAATAATTTTTCAACCCGCGACGATTCGGATGATTACAATGGTGGGTGGGTGGTGGGCGGATGACGGGTAAAATACTTCATCGACTAAAATATATTATAATCCATCAAAATAACAAAATATTTTGAAATCAAGTAAAATGTTAAAGTGTCATTTTCACATATGTACTTTCTTAGTTTAAGTGAAATAACTAAAGTTTTATTGTTGATGGATGTGTATATCAAACCAGCACGTATAAAAGTGTGGACTTCGGTAAAATAGACACTACCAAACTATTTTTTTCTGAATTGACGGTGGATTGTATCCTAGTATGAAACTATTTAGAAGATTGAGATCCAATGTTGATTGTGCCATGTACATGGTGTTGAGTGAACAGGTTGAGATGCTTATTGAGAACTCTCTGGTGGTGAAAGTGATTGATTGGTGTTGAGATACTATTGTCATGACAATTCTGATGTATTTGGTTTTTGACAAGTCTTAGTACTTGATATATGAAGTGGACAATGTGATACATGTTTCTTTTGTATTTGTTCATTTAGAGATTTAGAGTATTACTTGTGCTCTTGACATTATTAATAAAAAAAATTTACCGTTTTAAAAAGTAAAAAAAAATTAAAAGTTCATTGTTATTAATCTATTCAATATATATATATATATATATATATGTGTGTGTGTGTATATATATATATATATTTCTTTATTTATTTATTTACTTAAGAGATAATTAAATTATAACACATATATATAATTTTTTTATTATACAAATTATATGATGGGTGGGTTGCGGTTTACACCAATCAATTCATCGCTTATTCATCGATTGTCGGGTTGTAAAAAATTCAAATTGCATATTTTTTTATAAAAAAATAATTTATAGTGTGGATAAGATGCGGATGGTTTGTGTGTGCGAGTCG
Organism: Plantago elongata; assembly: GCA_036897095.1. NCBI lineage: Eukaryota > Viridiplantae > Streptophyta > Magnoliopsida > Lamiales > Plantaginaceae > Plantago > Plantago elongata. The sequence continues at coordinate 2,536 of JAYMSP010002051.1, read as the reverse complement.
GATGAATAAATTATTCCCTCCCCCCTACTTTTTAGGTACTGCGATGTAACACTTCAGTGTAATTTGCGAGGCAGCGAACGTAAATTGCCCTTAATTAGTTTTAAAAAGCTTTTGTTGGGAATTAACATCTCCTAATTAAACTAGGTCAAACCTAACTATTCAAATGAAACTCTGGCCGGGCGATTGTACCAGTGAAAGCAACAAGAGAAAATGAAAATTATTTATGAACGAGACTAGGAAATCTGTTTATTAATTAGGGTAGGGTTGGTTTCTAAATTCATTTCTTTTGGTATAAGGGGAGAGTTAAAAGTGACTCGAAATCTCAACCTATTTATTGAAGGTGAAGCAGTTGTTATTTACCAATTCAGCTGCACTTCACGGTCTTAATTTTCAAATTCATGCTTAAGTGTTTAATTATAAATATTATTTAACATTACTTAAACTTTTACATCTGAAGTTTGGAAGAAATAATATCTCAGTTTAAGCATAATAAAACAGACTAGTGGCATGATTAAAGCTTGAGAAATCATCGTAATGGACATTTGTAAACAGTAAATCTTCCTCCTGCAGGAATGGTGGGGGATGGTTAAATTGCCCGTAAATATCTGTGTCCAATGGAGGTAACTCTGGCCAGAAATCCATAGCCTCGGCCGGTTTCTCCCCACAACTGTCCGTATCGAATGTGAACGGTTCTGTCCAGAAATTCCTTGTTTCGTCTTCCGCAGGTGAACTTTCAGATTCTTTACCAGACTCAGGAGAAACTGGTTCTTCATGTTGACTAGAAGTAATGTTCGGCTCGCAAGGGATTTGAGAGGATTCAAGTACGAACAAGTCCAACTTGATTGCCTGCTCCTCATTAAGAAAAACATTTGCAGCCTGGTTTCCTTTACGACTTCGCTTTGCTATGTGTCCATGCCAATAGTTCTTGATTTCGTTGTCAGTTCTCCCTGGCAACTCCAATGCCATGGCGGACCACCTTCATTACGGGGATGCAAATGTTAATTAACCAAGATTTATGCAAAAAACATTTCTAAAAGAAGTGACACAAATGATTTTGAGCTTACTTTTTTCCAAGGCTTGCGTGCAATTTAAGGACCAGATCATGTTCTTGTTGGCTAAAGGTTCCCCTTTTCAAGCCAGGTTTCAAATAATTCATCCAACGAAGTCTGCAACTCTTTCCACTTCTTGCAAGTCCTATAAAAACCCAAAACACAATTGTTCATCAATACATGTTCTTCAAAATATAATTTTAAAAAATCTAGTTGTAATGCAACTCACCAGCATGTCCGGGCAACAATCGCCAGTTCCGGTAACCGTATCGTTGTATAAAAGCTCTGAGTTTGTCATCTTCTTCTTTACTCCAAGCACCCTTTCTCATTCCATTTTCATCTACAAAAGTTGCTCTCACCATTTTTAGTCTGCAGAGAGTTCGATCTAGTTTTGCTGGAAAGTCAACAAGTTCACTTCTCAATTTATAGTACCGAAAGAACGTTCAGAGCTGTCATTTGGGATATAAAAATAGACTTCTAATATAAGTTGGTGGACAGATAGATTTGATGACAAAATTAATGATTTAATATAATTTATCCAGTTTTTTACTTTTTCCAATTTAACTACTTGTAAAGCAAATTTTAAACTATGATGGTGATATGTTTGTAAGATTATTGAATTATCAATCATATTTTGTTCAAGAATGACGTAGGATATATATACAAAACATAAGAAGCTATGTCTAATCTAATTAGGAATTAGAAGAATAAGACTAATCTAACTAGAACTCTAATATATATAGTTATGTCTAATCTAACCAGGATTACATAGTCTATCACACCCCCGCAGTCGAAGCGGGAGGAAGTCTGACACTGAGACTGTCAAGAAAATCATCAAAGAGTATGCGCAGAAGTCCTTTCGTGAAAATATCTGCTATTTGATAGCGAGAAGGAACATGGCGAATTCGAACTTCGCCCTTAGCAATCTTTTCACGGACAAAATGAATGTCCATCTCAATATGCTTCATGCGTTGATGTTGCACGGGGTTGCCGGAAAGATATATGGCGGAGACATTGTCGCAGTAGACCAAAGTAGCTTTAGAAATCGGACAATGTAGCTCCAGAAGAAGATTGCAAAGCCAACAAGACTCAGAAACGACTTCGGCAACGCCTCGATACTCAGCCTCAGCACTAGATTTGGAGATCGTTTGTTGCCTCTTAGAAGACCAAGAGATAAGATTGTCGCCAAGAAATACACAATAGCCAGAAGTAGAACGACGAGTGTCCGGACAATCGCCCCAATCGGCGTCCGTATAGGAGACAAGAGAGCTGGCAGTGGTCTTGTAGAGATGGAGACCTAGAGTACTAGTGCCCTGTATATAACGAATGATGCGTTTGAGAGCATTCATGCGGTCGACCCTTGGATCGTGCATGTAAAGGCAAACCTGTTGAACTGCATAGGAGAAGTCAAGTCGAGTGAAGGTCAAGTATTGCAAGGCACCTGCAAGGGAATGGTAAAGAGACGGATCTTCACATGGAAAACCGGC
>JAYMSP010002050.1:0-26675 GCA_036897095.1 Plantago elongata | reverse complement strand
AAATGACTACCGCATATGCGATATCATGTGTTGAGCTGATTTGACCGATGGGCAACGACTCATGGATGAGTCCTTCGGATTGTTCCAAATTGTTGTAGTATTTATTGATTTATTGTATATGATTACATTCCACAACTCTCTAAGCGTTCGAGCTTTTAGATAAGATTGAATTATATCATGGAATCAAAGCCTCTAGCTCAAACCAAACCTGGGTTCGAATCTCCATGGAGACAATCTCCGCCCCCATATTAAATTTTCACTCAAATGGCCTTGCAAAGAAGTTGAAATCGGCCACGAGTGTGGAGGAGTGTTAGAGTATTAATATATATGATTAGATCCACAACTTTCTACAAATTCGAACTTTTAGAGGAGTTGTAATCTATATATATTTAAAAGATAGGTTTCTATCTCATTCATTTTGTATAGGATCAAAGCCAAGAATGATTCTGGGATTTAATAAAAAATTCAATTTAATTTTTATCTCCTAATCAAAGTGGATTTGTGAAAGGAGACTCATTCAGGACAACATACTCCTAACACAAGAACTTATCCACTCACTGGATGTGAACACAAGAGATGATAACATCACTATGCAGTTGGATATGCTCAAAGCATATGATAGACTAAGCTGGGAATTTTTGCTGAAGATTCTCAAAGATTTGGCTTCTCTGAACATTGGTGTGATCTTATTCTTCGGACTTTAAACAATTGTCATTTTGGAGTTATAGTGAATGGGGAATCTGCAGGATTTATCAAGTCCGCTCATGGATTGAGATAGGGTGATCCCCTTTCACCTTCATTATTCATACTTGCTGGGAAAAATCTATCTAGAGGTCTTAATAGACTTTTCTCCACTCATCAAGAACTCTATTATGACACCAAGAAGAACTTGCTTGTGAGCCATCTGGCATATGTAGATGACCTGATCATATTTACCAAAGGAAGCCAGGAGGGTATGCAGTTAATCTTGAATTTTATCCAGCATTATGAGGAACTGTCAGGGCAGAAATTGAATGTGCAGAAGAGTGCTCTATATGCTGGTAAAGGTGCTAATACAAGAGAATTAGAGGAGCAATGTGGAATACAGGTCAAAATCCTACCATTTAGATACCTGGAGTCCCTATCTCAAATGGGAGGAAACACATTGCATACTATGATTACCTTGTAGATAAGGTGAGGAGCAAATTAACTGGTTGGAATCTGAAATTTCTATCTCAAGGGGGAAGATGGGTACTAATTAGAAGTGTCCTTACTTCTATGACTATCTATCTACTGCAAGTCTGCCTGCCTCCACAAACCATCCTTGACAGGATAGATTCAATTATCTCAAAGTTTTTTTTGGGGAAACTAGTGAACAGAGGAAAATTCACTGGTCGAAATGGAGATCTATTTGCTATCCTCAGGCAGAGGGAGGTTTAGGGATTAGAAATCTTTCTGAAATATGTACAGCCTTCTCTCTCAAACTTTGGTACAGATTCAGACTCCAGCAATCTCTTTGGGCTACTAGTATACACAAGAAATACTGTCTTAACAAGTTTCCAGGATATGTTAAGCTCAGAAGTGCTCAGTCTATGATTTGGAAGAGGATGGTCAAAGTTAGCAAGGAAGTTCAAAAAAACTTCTGGACTGTTGATTATGGGAATTGCTATTTCTGGCATGATGAATGGCTTGAGATGGGCAAGTTGAAAGATTTTGTGACGCAGGATGTGGTGAATCTGCAATTTGTGCATGATTTCTTTGATACAGATGGATGGAAAATTGAGAAGCTTTTTGGGTGCCTGCCTATGCACATTTGTAGTACAAATTGTCCTCTTGCCCCTTGATGATGTTAGGCCTTCACATCCCATATGGAAACTGTCGTCTGATGGATTATTCACTACCAAAACTGCATGGGAAGCCATTAGAACCCCTTCTACTCCATCAAGACTTGCAGCCAGCATATGGGACAGTAGAATTCCAACCTCTGTAGCTATTTTCTGGTGGAAGCTATTTCACAATTGGTTACCTGTTGATGATGTAGACGCTCGGAATCTACAATCGAATTTAGGTTGATAAATTGGGGGGCACCGATGACCTGCAAGACAACAAGCAACAAACCTAGAGACGTAAGATACCAAGGTGACACCGGTGTGGTGCCGACCATAGGGACTCCGACGCTCAAGTCAGTAATGAAATAAAGAATAAGTAAATTGACGATGAGAAAGATGGAGATGATGGAGGTCGACTTATCATGTTGACGGTTCGGCAAAAATGGAATGGTTACCGACAGTGTGCTAGCTAACCGCGTGAAGGGAAGCTAGCTGATGATCGTCGATAAACGAGGTAGGATGGCGGAGGATGAAGCTTGATCGTCTGACTAACAACCTGAGAGCTTGATCGTCTGACTGACTGATAGAGCACTGAGTGTTAAGTGAGAGGAGATCGATTGATTGCTAGGGTTTTTAGTAGTTGGAATGAGCTCCCTTTACTCTTTTCGCTTGCCTTCCTATATAGACCATCCTACCATTTGAGTCCGTACCCACCTCTCCTATCTTTCGGATCTGGAGTGGTTTCGTGGGCTGACTTAGTCTAGTCGGTTGCTTACTGACTGACTGAGTTAGTCACGCGACGTGGGTCAGTCAATCCGTTAGGCTGCATGGTTGGCCTTGCGAGTTAGGTCGGACGAATCTCAAGTTGATTGAATTCATTTTTGGTAGATTGGGCGAGTCGGTCAAAGCGTGTTGGCTCGCATGTATGTCAAACTCGCCAAGCGTGTTCGCTCGCACGTCCGTCAGGCTCGTCAAGCGTGATGGCTAGCATGTATGTCGGACTCACCAAGTGCGCAGGCTAGCATGTATGTCAGACTCGCCAAGCGTGTTGGCTCGTATGTCCGCCAGACCCACCAAGCGCGTTGGCTAGTGTGTCTGTCCGCTAAGAGGTAGGGGGGCCTGACCCGGGTGTGAGGTTGAGATGGACTTATTTCGAGATCATGGATTGGTCAGGGCCTTGATGGACCAATTTGACAGTCTTGCTGGAAGAGCGAATTTTGACCATTACAGATGACATTTTGCAGCACAGAGGAATGGTGTTGGCTTCTAAGTGCCAATGTTGTAATGCCAGGGAAACTATGATTCATGTTCTGATGTATAATGAAGAAGCTCTACAGGTGTGGAAATGGTTCTCAGATTTATTTCAAGTCCCTGTGGGATGTCATCTTACACCAGTGGATAGACTAAGGAGCTGGATATTCTCATCAGACCAAGTCAAAAAGAGCTATGCTAGAATTCTAGTCCCTATCCTCATTGCATGGTTCTTATGGAAAGTCAGAAATGAAGCAAAATATGAAGGCATCAAGATCAGGGCTACCCCAGTCTCAGAGTCAAGAACTTCATACTTTTGTCACATCAGGCCAAACCATTTGACTCTTCTTTTTGGGCAGGGGATAAATCAACTGCTGATGGCTTGTTAATCAACTTTCCCCAAGCCTCTAGACCCAAACTGAAGATCTTTCACTGGCATGCTCCCCCTTCACAATGGGTAAAACTGAATGCAGATGGTTCATTTGATAGTATTTTTGAAAGAGGAGCTGCAGGGGGGTCATTAGAGATGACACATGAAGAATAGTCAAGGGTTTTCAAACCTACCTTGGTAGAAGTTCTATCATCATGGCTGGACTGATGGGTATATGGTAGGGAATTCAGATGTGTATTGAGATGCACTATGATAAGATCATTGTTGAATCTGATTCCCAACTTGCTATACAACTTATCATTAAAGCTAACCAAAGCTGGAACTGGAAGCTGCACATCATCTTATCCAAGATCCACCATTTATGCAGGGATAGAGATATCAGGCTTGCTCATATATATTGAGAAGGAAATACTGTAGCTGACTTTTTGGCTTCAGATGCTTTACAAGGAACGAAAACCTGCATACTTGAACATGCAGACCTCCCAGTGCAAGCCAGAAGACTGGCTTATGGTGACAAGAATGGACTAGTCTATATCAGAAGAACTAATGTGTAAACACTTCCAATGTGAGACTCAGAGATGGTGGAGTTATGTTAGTAAGTCTGTTTGCTTCATGGTATGGATCTGGTGCCCTTGTGATGATGATTTGGTAGGTAGAAATCCTCTTGTTCAGAAAAAAGCCTGTTGTCTAGGTAAAAAAGGCTGTAGGCCTAAAAAAAATGAAAGGTCTGTAGAGCTTTCCCAAACTAAAAAAGAGTCAAGTGGAGGTAAAAAAAGGTTAGGTTTTTTATTCCAAAAGAAATGCAAAATTTTACTTGAGCAGAAAAAAGTGAAGACTCAGAAGTGGGAAAGCAGTATATGGCTAGGATTGCAGGTGATCTTGATGAATTCTTCATTTTCTGAGATGTGCAAAGATGATATGCATTGGTATCATAGTGTCTGCAGCCGTTTCTCACTACCACCCATTTGAATTTGCATCTTAGCATTCTTGCATACAATTTTAGTATTAAAGATCACATTCATGCATGCATTCATTCTTCATTCTGCATTTGTCATGATTATATCTGCTTTCCACACATCACCTTTTGTGCATTATCTTATGGCTGCAGACATTTCCCACCCTCTTTTCTTCACTATTACGGTTATATTCATCTCCCATTTATATACAGTCATGTTACTATATGGCTCCAATTATTCTTTACCTTTCACCCTTCACAATCATTGTGCATTGGTTTTGAGTATTTGGTGTTGAGGAGGTGGTATAGAAAACAGAAAAGAGAAGGAGACTGCAAAAAAATAATATTACAGTTAAAAAAAGAAAAACAAGGTAAAGAGAACTGTAAAAAAGGAATATACAGTTCAAAAGTGGTCAAAAACAGAAGGAAAGTGACCCAAAATTTTGTTTTGATTCTGATTGGTTGTGATGTGAGCAATGTTAATTTTTGGGCAAGCTTGGTGTTCATATCTTCTATACTTCTTTCTGAGATTGACTTTACTGTTACTTGGTTTATAAGATGGGATTGCTTTTAAGGGAGGGAAGGAGCATTTTCAATAGAATGGTTAGGAATTGGAGGGGTTCTAGCCATTCTAATTTCTCTTTACTGCATTCATTATCATTTCAGAGAGATTGAGAATTTATAAAGGGCATGTTTTTGATATTTCAGTTACAGAGGAGATCTGCCCTGCCTCTCCTCTCACTAGAACAAATTTTCTATTCTCATCCACAGTTCATTTCCCCTGTCTTCACTTCTATTAGGCTCACTTATCTGTTTTTGCACACACATGACAAGAAACATCATGCAGGTTGGCATGGGAACGAATGGATTTTCTGTGATATTGGTAGACCGAATCGATACTGTATTGCTACTGTTATGGAGAAGGATATCTCTTTTTGTTTTGATCAGTTGATTTAGTTGTATGGGATATCTGTGGATAAGAGATGGACAGGTTGCGGGATTATCAAGTCATCTGCAGTATGGCTGTTATTTGACACAACAAATGATTTTCCAGCTACTAATTTAGGCTGCTGGGGATTTTTTTCAGAGAAATGGAAGGACTACAACTTTGATTTTACACTTCCTGATGATTTCAACCATCTTGGATCCACAAACTGAAGGTTTCAGCCGCAAACTGCAGATAAAAATAGCAAGCATTGAGCAGCTAATTGCTGCTGTTTTGGAGAAGGTGCAGACACAAGCTGCAAACACAAGATACAGAAAATTTGCAGTCATTGATCAACTGATAGCAACTGAACTGAATTCCATAGCTGTAGATCTGTACGGCAACATTGATCAACTAGCTGCTAAATTGAGCAGTAAATTGCAGTCTCAAACTGTAATACTCAAAGTTTGTGCAGAGTTCATCATCAATTTGCAGCTTCATCCTCCAATTTCCAAAGGCCCTGCAGATTCCGCTAGCAGCCTGCAACTATACATAGCATATCCGGTCGTAATTCATAATCTGCAGCACAGGAGCTGGCATGGGAACTGGATTGTAGCAGGTATCGAATTTTGCCTGCACTCTGGCATTTTGGCAAAGGACGCTTTAATTGGTTCGATAGTGGGTACGTTTCCTGGCTCAATTTCTGGCATTTTTGGACTTCACAAGAGCAGGCATGGTGATTGGTACGACACATGGCTCGCTCTCTGGCTCCGTCTTCTAACCCACTGGCATAATTAAAACCACATAGCCAGCTTTTTGGGAACACTAGCAAGGATTTTGGTACATACATGGTGTCTTACAATACATCTCCTTCGTGTGTTCTGGTACATTTTGTATATTGCTATATCTTAGTAAAATGGCTAGTTAGTTGGGTATTTTGGTGGAATGTAAGTATTTTGCGACTTTTGGTGTTTGCGAGTTCATTTAAACCGCCATAATTCCTAGAAATATAAAAACCTGAAAGCTTAGGCTCTCTTTCATTAAAAAAAAGTGTCTCATACCATGATACATCGCGGAGCAAAAAGCAAGAGAGTGCACAGAAAGTAAAAAGCCGACAAAAAGCGAGAGGAGCAAAAAATTTACTAAACACGAGATAAGCAAGAGGAAACTTACTATGGAAGGCGAAGGATAGCTACTCGGATGGGAGTATCCGGATGTTCCTTTTTGTCTTGTTCCCTTTCTCTCTCTACGGTTTACTCGGGTACCTTTATCTCTCTAGAAGAAGTGAAAATGGTAAATGTTAAAAAAATCGGTTATGGGACCTCCTATTTATAAGGAAAGGTCCGCGGTCGAACCGTGACATCGGTTCGTAGATGAACTGTCGCACAGGTTCACGAGGAATTACCACTTTGAACCGAGGCGTCGTTTAACGAAAACGAGCTGATCGCGAATCGTCACACCGATTCCTCAACCGTTGGAACCCTTGTGAGAAAAATGTCTTTCTCTTAAGTAAGAGCCCTCGGGTTATGGAAGGCCCTCGGGAAGATACATTTTGAGGATAGGATTGTTGGATAACAGAGCCAAGAGTCCAATTGCAAGGATATCGATAGCTATTCGGAAAATTGGTTAAAGAAACATACTATAATCGGAAGCATGGAAGGTCCGAAAACAAATATTCCATTTCAAAACTAGGCCGAGGCCTACTCGGATGCATACATAGGAAAATTATCTGATATAAAAAACATACACAAGAAACCTACTCAAGCCTACACTTTGTTAGACCCCTCTGATTCTGCTCCACCAAGCAGTGCCCGAGCCTGTTCTCGTTGGATACGAATCCTCTCCCTAGCCCTTGCCTCCTCCAGGCCCTGGATTATTCCCAGGCACCGAGCCGGCTCGCCTTCGTGATTGAGGATGATCGGATCATTGGCCGTTTCGTTACCCAAATAATAAGGAGGGTGCCAGTACCCACATGGGCAATGGACAAAGTGACTATGATCCTCCTCCCTGGGCGCCGAGTAGCTGACCGCCCTGATATACTCCTCAAAGCTCAAAAGGGGGGAATTCTCATGGTAAGCGGATTCCAGGTAATGGTTCCGACGAACTCTTTGCGCGGCTTTCCGATCAGCAACATTCATCTTGCAAAACACAGAAGATTGTAAGGTGCGAAAGTAAACAATCGAACGAGCCGATAAAGAACAAGGGCCAAGGGCCGACTAAACGATAAGAATACCTTCAAGTTTGGAACAAAGGTGGCCTAGTCGGTCTATGACACTCTCCTCGGAAAATTGAAGAATAATCCGAATTAAGGCGAGTTAAGTGAATCAGGCAGGGTCCAAAATTTCTATTTATAAGGAGGATGTGACCCTTCAACTTCGGAGTAACGGGCTTAAAACCAATGGGCCCCAAATCTCATTTGGACCGTAACTGTTGGGCTACTGTCGCAATGTTGTTTTCCTCTAGTCGGAATTGAGTTCCAATTCTCAACATATCTGGACCTCTCCACGCAGAATAGAGTTGAGGATGGTCAACTTATTGTTAGGCAAAGCCCACCCCATTAACTAGATTAACTACGGAGAGCTACAAACATCACATGAAGGGTTCATACCAAGCTGGCTCGTCGATCAATCCACAACCAGAATAGAATCACGTTTTACCACCGGAAAAGTCGAAAAAACAACGGCAAAGCCGATCTTGTGAGTTCTCCTCATTTCCCTTCCTATGAAAATAGGGTTTAGAGTTTAGTAATAATATTTCTTAGTTTAAATATTTAATTATACCGCATCATGAGTCTTATATTTAATTAGATATTTTGAATACTTTAGTGTTCAACTACGTAATTTAAATTCGATCTTATCAAGTCGAACTCGAAATAAACGAGTAACTCTTAACTTTAATACTGCACGACACAATACGATTCCAATTAGAAAACCCTAGCCCCTAATTGAGTTCACAGAAACCCAATCCAAATTCAATCGAGAGAGATGAAAAGGACCAGCGATGGCGATATCGTAGAGGCTGCCAAGAAACCCGTCTTTCTCACCAAAGCTGAGCGCGAGCAGCTCGCTATCCAACGCCGTCAGGAACAGTTCGCCGCCGACCAGAAACGCCGTACCGAAGAAAACAACGGCGAAGACTCTAAGCCCTCATCTCATCACTCCGACAGAAGCGGCCGTGACAGAGATCGTGATAGTCGTGATAATCGGGATTATGATCGGCGTAATCGAGACAGGGAGAGGGAGCGAGAGCGTGAACGGAACGATTCGGAGCGTCGAAACCGGGAAAGGGAGCGTGAGGAGGAGCAGAAGGCGCGTGACCGTGCTCGCTCGGAGAAATTGGCGGAGAGAGAGCGTGATATTGAGCTAGCTGCTATTAAGGAGCAGTACTTGGGGTCGAAGAAGCCCAAGAAGAGGGTGATTAAGCCTAGTGAGAAGTTTAGGTTTTCGTTCGATTGGGAGAATACTGAGGATACTTCTAGGGACATGAATGTGCTTTACCAGAATCCTCATGAGGCTCGCTTGCTCTTTGGCCGTGGTTTTCGGGCTGGAATGGACCGGAGGGAGCAGAAGAAGCTTGCGGCTAAGACGGAGAAGGAGCTGAGGGACGAGGAACGGAAGAAGGATGGCATTACCGAGACACGTGAGGAGGCTGCTGCGCAGAAGAGGAAGGAGCAGGCTGCGGATATGTACGACACGTTTGATATGAGGGTGGATCGTCATTGGTCGGATAAGAAGCTGGAGGAGATGACTGAGAGGGATTGGAGAATCTTTAGGGAGGATTTTAACATCTCTTACAAGGGTTCGAGGATTCCAAGGCCTATGAGGAGCTGGGTTGAAAGTAAGTTGACTCCTGAGTTGCTTAAGGCTGTTGAGAAGGCTGGCTATACGAAACCTTCTCCTATTCAGATGGCTGCCATTCCTCTTGGCTTGCAGCAGCGGGACGTCATTGGTATTGCGGAGACTGGTTCTGGTAAGACTGCAGCTTTTGTTCTTCCTATGCTTACTTATATTTCTAGGCTTCCACCTATGAGTGAGGAGAATGAAGCAGAGGGGCCTTATGCTGTTGTCATGGCACCTACTAGAGAACTTGCCCAACAAATTGAGGAGGAGACTACTAAATTTGCTCATTGGTTAGGAATAAAGGTTGTTTCTATTGTTGGTGGACAGTCCATAGAGGAGCAAGGATTTAGGATTAGGCAAGGGTGTGAGGTTGTGATTGCTACCCCCGGACGTCTTATTGATTGCTTAGAGAGGCGGTATGCAGTTCTCAACCAGTGTAACTATGTCGTGCTTGATGAGGCTGACCGTATGATTGATATGGGTTTTGAGCCACAAGTTGTAGGTGTATTGGATGCCATGCCTTCGAGTAATTTGAAGCCTGAGAATGAGGATGAAGAGCTTGATGAGAAACGGATTTACAGAACTACTTATATGTTTAGTGCTACCATGCCTCCTACTGTTGAGCGTCTGGCGAGGAAGTACTTGAGAAATCCAGTTATTGTCAATATTGGCACTGCAGGAAAGGCTACTGATCTTATTACTCAAACAGTTATAATGACCAAGGAGAATGACAAGATGAATAGGCTGAAAAGATTGTTGGATGACCTTGGAGATAAGACAGCTATAGTGTTTGTTAACACAAAGAAAGTTGCTGACTATGTTGCTAAAACCTTGGATAAAGAGGGTTATAGGGTGACTACACTGCATGGTGGCAAATCTCAGGAACAGAGAGAAATAAGCCTGGAGGGTTTCAGGACCAAGAGATACAATGTGTTGGTTGCCACTGATGTAGCAGGACGTGGTATTGATATACCTGATGTGGCACATGTCATAAACCATGATATGCCGGGTAACATTGAGGCTTACACTCATCGTATTGGAAGAACAGGTCGTGCCGGGAAGACTGGTGTAGCTACAACGTTCTTGACTATGCATGATACAGATGTCTTCTACGACCTCAAACAAATGCTAATACAGAGCAACAGTCCTGTGCCCTCTGAGCTCGCAAGACACGAGGCCTCAAAATTCAAGCCTGGTTCAGTTCCTGACAGACCTCCAAGGAGGAACGACACTGTGTTTGCTCACTGATACAACTTTGGAAGTGTATTTTTTTCACTAGAGCAAGTTGAGTGTTTCAACTTTTGAAGTATTTGAAGTTGGTTTATATCAGTACTATGTTTAGCATTTCCATTGTGTTTGCTATAGAACTTTCATATTCTCTATTATTGTTATGTTCACTATGAAGATGTTCGACTGAGTAATTATCAGTGTGACTGGTTGGTGACGAGACTGCAGGTGTCTTTATTTATACAACATTCTGAGCTTTCTATATTTTGATATGCTTTTTGGCTATACTCTTGACTTGTTCTCTCAATTATAACAAAAATAAATCATGTGTTCCCTTATTCCATATCCAGTATACATTTTCATGGAACTGCATATATCAGTCGTTTGTGTATGTGTTTTTGTGCATCGATTATGTGAATATATTTGCTGTAACAGCTAGACTGAGAATATAGGAACAAAACCCTGGGGGACCTTCAATAATGTGCGCTTGGTAGGACTGTATGTCTGTATCAAATTTTAATACAGGAAATTTTGTATTATGTTGGATGCCCTTATTGGTTTTATTTTTTTATTAATCTCTGTCTGGCTTATTTTCTGTCTCTTTAGATACATATGGATGATCCTACAGGTAGATCTTTTTGAATAAGGTCATGCATTTGGGGTAATCTTATAGCAAATGATGCAGTTGATCTTTAGCTGAGAATATAAAGAATGACTTGTTGATATACTTGTGCTCAAGTAAACGAAGTCCTCTGATGTATCCTGGGGAATATAGTGGTACAGATAACCTGAAGTTGTATATTTAAACGAAGTAATTGGGCCTGTTTAGTGTTCATTTATGATTTTTTTTGTCACAATTTAACTATATTTTGATGGATAATATATAAAATTTTTGCTTGAATGACTTGCTGCTTTGTCTGTTACTGTTTTTGCTTATTGGAGATATTGCCTTTACTATAAATTTTTTATTCTTTCCTTTAATCTTATGCAACTCCTGGTTATGAATATTATTTGCACTCAGGTCTCGGACTTGCTCAAGTCTAAGCAGTATATAGCTTATGTGTGTGCCGGAGTGATGAACTAACAATAGGATTGACCTGTATAAATCAAGGATGAATTCTTGATACAAAATATACTGAACTGAAAGGGGTGGTGCTTATTATTGGCATTGTCATGAAATGAAGCACTCTCATCCTCCTCGCCAGGTTTGATCAAATTTTCATGCCTGAATTAATACTATCGGCCTCCAATTCCATTTCCTTTTTACCCCTTGTTGTTTGATATCCCCAAATGAATTTCGGCTCTAGTTTAATTGGTTTCCTTCCCTCTAAGTTACTCGTTGAGTGTAAATAACAGCATCAATTTTTTCCCTAGCTGTTACAGTACTCTTGTTGCTGAAAATGGTACGGAATCACTAAGACTGCTCGAGTTAAGACAGAAGCTGCTGTTTGTCACGTTGGATTTTCTGTAACATGACAGGTACTCATCCGTCCCAGAACAAATGTCCATTTTAACTTTTTTCGATCAATAATTAATTTTGACTTGAATTTACTCCTAAATCGTAATTTTAACTTTTTTCGATCAACAATATTTAATTTTGACTCGAATTTACTTCTAAATTGTATATGTAAATTGTTCAATTCAAATATGTAATGGAACTTTACTTCCTAAAGTTTTATTATATGTTTGAATTGAACAATTTACATTCATGATTAGAAGTAAATTCGAGTCAAAGTTAGATGACGTTGACTGAAAAAAGTCAATAAGATTATTTGTTCTAGTACGGAGGTAGTACATAGAGACTATCCTTTGGGGAATTATCGGCCATACCAAGACAGTCTTGCGAAGTTGCTTTTATGCACGGGGTTTCATGGATAAGTAGTCTCTGGGTGTAACATTGGATGGTTGAGGACCGTTCCTAGGAACCTGGCCATGAGTAGATAGTATTAAATACTACTGATTGCCATAGCATTTAAATCGCTCCATTTGACTCGATGAACAGTGATTTGGCCTAAAATATACTTCAAATACCCCATTTCAGTTCCATTCCAAACACAATTTCACCAAAATCCATTCAAATACCCATTCAAATTCTATATCAATCAGCGCAAACAATGAGATAGTGAATTAGGGGTGTTCATTTCGGTAGCGGTATATCAAACCGTATCGAAAATCAAAAATTTCAGTGTACATATTTTGGTGAACCGAACTGAAAATTATTTTCGGTTCGGTATAATACCGAAAATTTTGGTATCGGTACAGTTTTTACTGAAAGAAAATTGAAAATTTATTGAGGCTTTCTTGATCTCGAAAATCCATCCCTGAAGCCAACAAATTGTTCACAAAGGAAACTCAGGCCGTGATCTAGAAGCTGCCATCTGAAAGCGGCAAAATTTGATTAGTGACCACCCGATTATGTAGGATTCTCCATGAGAACGCCTTCTCCACACACCTATTCTAAAAGAAGAGGGAGAGAGGAGACGAGACGAGACGAGGAGAAGTATAAAATTGAGAGATGAGAGAATGAGAAGAAAGGAGAACAAAACAACAAAAGTGTGAATTTGGGGCTGACTCTTGAGGCAGCATACAAATTTGAGAAAGGAGGAGTATTAGGGTTAGGTTATAACTTATGCAAATTGCAAAACAGTTCCAATGTTTATAATATTTCAGTTTTCGGTACAAAACTGAAAATTTTCGGTTATATACCGAAACATATCGAAGAAAACCGAACCCTTTTTTTTCCGGTATGGTTTTTTGGTTTGGTTCCGGTTCGGTTTTTTGAACAACCCTATAGTGAATGATGTTTTTCCGAATAGTGATTTAAGTTGTCGAATATATAATAGGAATGTTAAACGCATGACAACTTTTACTAAATGCAGGACGTATTTTTATATATTACAAATAACACCCTAACTATTGCAATTAATAAAATAGCCCTATAATTATAAACAATTAAAATTTTACTTAAAACACATCTAAACATGTTTATTTTAATCAATCATATTATTCGGAAAAAAAATCGAAGAAAATTTAAAAGAACACGAAGAACAATCCGTCGTCCCGACCAGTCTGGCCGAGAAGCTCCGACCACATCTGGTCGAAGCTTCTTTGATGATCTGGTCGGAGCTATGCAAAGCTCCAAATGAAGCTACACATGTCCGATCAAAGCTTTCTGCTCCGACGGTCCTGGTAGATCTGAACCTGATGAGGACCGAATCCTGGTTAAATCTGGTTCATTTAAAAAAAAATAATTATTAGTGTAAATTTAGTTAATTTAATTATACTAAGTAATTAAACAATTATTAACGATTATGAATATGAATTATAACAATATAAACATCTCAAATTCATCATTATTTGTTAAGTATGGCTAATGATTTTATAATATTGATTTTCGTTACGTTATGGTATCGTAGTTATATACGTTCATATATTTCCGAAGATGTGATAATTTGATACATTTTACGAAAATTGAGACTAATTCTATATTTATATAATTTGTTAGGCTTTTCGTAATATATAAAAATGTTTCATGTGTTTAGTAAAAACAGTCATGTTGTAGCGCCCCGGCTTCGGATCGAGGTCCGGACGTCAATGATTATGTCGAACTCCCAAATACATATATCAAACCGTATAATTCTTACACATCCCAAACATACTTTATAGGTCATACGTCTAACAAATTAGCAGCGGAATAACTAGAGTAGTGTAGCGTCAATCTGTCTATCCTATCCTCACTTTGTGCTTTATACCTGGGAAATCATTATTAGGACAAGGAGAGTGTAAGTCATATAGACTTAGTGAGGATAATCATGCATGTATCAAAATGCATGAATGCAACAGGATAGCAAACCACCACAAGCTGTTCAAGCAATTTTTAAAATGTGGAAACCGTTCACAAGCAAGCAGGCAGGATCATAGCGCACAAAAGGTGCTAGATTCACAGTACTGTAATAGTAACTGTCTTGAGCTGGACCAAACTGATCAGGTATTTGGTCAAATAACAAGAGTGGAGGTGTGACCTCGTCGGAGCTGCATAGAATGATAGTAACGACCCATTGCAACCCGAATACAGAGGCATGACCTCGCCGGAGCTACATAGAATGATAGTAACGACCCATCGCAATCCGGTTATATGACCGTTTGAATAGTCCGAACAAGTAACAGGAGCGCGAAAAATAATAGCGCTGCAGACCGCTTTATAAATTTTGCCGAACAAGTCTACCAGGTCGGTTTCCCAAGTTTTCCAAAAATGTGTGGTTGCTTTTAAAATCATTTTTCAGGCAATGCAGATCATGTGGAACAACAAGATATAATCAGGATGGAATAACAAGATGTAACTAGAATTGAATATCATGAGATAATCAAGTCAGAATATCAAGCTGTAACCAGAATACAGATCAACAGGTTCAATAACAATCATATATTCAGCAATCGTAGTTAGTAATGGTGTCGTAGTCAGTCGGGACGTCGTCGCGTAGTCGGAGTCAGAGTCAGGTAAGCAGTCAAGCAAGCAGGAACAAGTACTGGAATATGAAGACTTGAAGGATAACAACTTTCCCAAGGACGGATGCCGAAAGCCTGAGATCACTCACCTTGGATGAACTTGTAAGCTACGCAACCTTGTAATCCTGATAGACGGACACTATTACTTAACTTTCACGCAAGAATAATTATAAGATTCCCTTAAACCCCCCCCCCCCCCCATAATAAGCCAAGCAAGCATAATCATATCAGGATAACCAGACATACAAACTTATCAATTTACAGATAGAACATGTAACTCCGATTCACACTTAGGAACATCAATCGCAACTACAGGCACACGGTCGACCAACGTCAACACAGTTGAGTTGGGCACATAATAAAACAACACCGATAGCAACTAGTAATCAAACCACCGCACAACATAGCATAACTCGACTCATCAAACACTAATAGATTAAGAATTAACATGGATACTGACAATGCTTCAAACCATCGTCTCAATCCGCCAAAGGAGCACCCCATATGTACCAATTACGAAATACGTACACAAAGATAAAATCAGGTTGACATACTAGAGCATAATCCAAATCGGAGTTGAGATAGTCGAACTCATGTAGTAAAATAGAGCATACGCTCGAACAATAAAAAAAAGAAGGCAAGAATGAACTTGAATCCGACAAGAATCAATTGGAAAACACAACATAGTATATTTCAGAGATCAGCACATGGAAGAGGAGAACTGCAAAAGTCCTAACATATTCCAGCAGATCTTAAATGGTTTCACAAATTTCCTTTTTTTTTCATTTTCATTATTTTGTCGTTGGTTATAATCATACTAAGATGTGCATAACATGAGCTGAAATTCAAAGAATTATGTTCGTCTAGCATCAAACTATCTATAGAGTCACAGACTACATGAAATTCAAGTCCATGTGGCATGTATCAACAACTAAACCAAGACACAAGCAAATAGCTAAATCCACAAAAGATAGAAAGAAAAATACTGACCAACTAAGTAAATTATTTCTGCATTATCTTGTGAGTTGTGACAGCAGTAGATATTCAAGTGGAGCTGGAGGGTATGTGGCTCATGTCACGTATACCGGGTCATGCATAACTTTAAGTGTTCAATAAACTAAGGCTGTGCACAATAGACTTCCATTAACTTTATAGGTCACCCTGCTCAGATTTCTACACTCAGAAATCGACACGAACAAAAAAATATGACATTAACACGTACATATCAGCAGCTAGAGCAATGTGGCCGCACCAACATAGACACGCAGTAACAGGTAGCAACTAACCCTGTAGCATAACAAAAACTACCACATAACATGCATCATATACACCATATGCGCTCGCTACGGATTGAGTCGTAGAGGCCCGAGTTATTGCATAAACTCCCTAAGATGTACTATTACCTCCACTGCTACACAACAAAGAATAACATACTAAATGATCACGTCATACGTCTTGCATTTAGAGACAACATTCAGGTGTGATGCACTTACGCCATCAGGACCGATAATCGCAACCAAATGAATAGTATGACAACTCAGTTACCCAACTCAAGCATTTCACATGTCTTGCCCCACAACACAAGTCTATAACTTATGAATCCACAAAACAAGTGAAACAACTATCAAACAAATCCAGCACACATCGTTACTTTACTTATAGAACATGAAGGCATGGATCAACCCGAAAAATGAAAACAGAACCCCGTGTGCAATGTGCGATAGACTAGCATCATCGAAAACATATTCCGAATCAAATAATCAGCAAAACCTACCAGACGAATGACACATAATAAATCAAACAATTGAACAAGCAGACACACAACAACATCAGGAAATGACCAAATTCAACACATAACAGTCGATTATAGAAGAAGGAAAGGAACCCAAGACAAACACATCAGTTGAAACATCAAATCAAATAGACAAGACGACTCAGATAACAGTCGATAGTCAGGAGTCGGGAAAAGAGAAGAAACCAACAAACGACTAACTAACCCCGCAGTACCGGACTGCAAATTAGTACAGGAAACACGGCCAGAGCCTGCCGGGCCAAGAACAAGCAGAACAGTGAACATTAAGAGAGGAAAAGGAGTTTCGACTTGGAATTAAATACGACATCAAACAAATAACGCAAACGCTCAACCCAAACCGAATCCAGAGGAAGAAGATCACTTACCGTGAGAGTGAATCGAAACGAGCTAGAACATGATAGATTGAATGAAAGCCCTCTAATCCCCCTAGCTGATTTGATCGGAGCCAGGATGGACGAGATCCTAACTCGGCAGGATTTGGGGAAGACGAATTGGTTGGGAGAAACAGACCTCGCAGAGAGGCGGCTTGGAGGAAAGGTTGAGCAGTGGTAAAGTGGTGAAGGTTGATGTCGATGGAAGTGGATGAGCCCTATTTATAGATGTTTCCGGTCGACTAGCTTCACGGACAAGCTTCTCCGACCGATTTTCCCCGTGGCGTTAGTGCTTCCGTGGGAAGCTTGCTCAAATCAATCCATTGCTAGCTTATGTCACAAGCTTATCTCTCCAATCTTCCCGTGCACGAATCTTCTCCGGGAATCCAAAGTAAACGGTGAGAATGGCGGCTGTTGTCGTTTTTCAGGAGAAGTGGCGGCTAGCGTGGTGATGAAGAGTGAAGTAGGAGGTCGAATTGGGAAAAGAAGAAGACGGTGAAGAAGATAACTGAAGAAGAAAAAAATAGGCACCAGCGGTACAATTGGTATTACGTAAAAATATAAACCTGGTTTATTCTGGACTCTAAATGGATCGTAAATAAATTCCGATAAATACAAATTCGATGTCCGGGACGATTTTTGAGGCGAACTAAAGTAGAATCAAAAATAATTTTACGAATTTTTATTTTTTTTATTTGTTATTAATATATAATATTAAATAGTAATTTAACGCTACTCGTAATTAACTGGCGGATACAAAGTGGCCACTAGTATTCGAATTCAATCCGCTGTTAATAGTCAAGATACTCGCACGCGTCGAGTCAGGGGTCAGGTGTCAGTTCGCAATAACAATAATAATATTATCGGATTAATAGCTGGGGCGAACTTACTGAAGTTCGGGGTTCTTACTCTCTCCCCCACTTTAGGGAATTTGGTCCTCCAAATTCAACCTATCTCCGGTAAACAAGTGCGGATATTTCTCTCGTATTCCAGTCTCTTCCTCCCAAGTTGCTTCATCAAGTGTATGGTTTTGCCACAAAATCTTGACCAGGGGAATTTGCTTGTTCTTGAGTTCCTTCACTTGAGTGTCTAAGATTCGAAGAGGTTTCTCTTCATAGGTCAGGTTCTCCTCAAGCCTAATGTCAGTGGGTCGAAGAATATGATCAGGATCGAGGTGGTACTCCTTTAGTTGGGACACGTGAAAAACATTATGGATGAGAGTGCTAACTCATAGGCAACAGGTCCAATTTTCCGAATGAACTCAAATGGTCTGATGTACCGGGGCGCAAGTTTTCCTCCTTTTCCAATCCGTTTAATCCCCTTTTTTTTGAAGAAATTTTCAAGAACACTTGATCTCCTACTTCAAACTCCAAATGTTTCCGTCGGCGGTCAGCGTAGGACTTTTGTCTATCCTGAGCTGCTTTAATCCGTTGTCGGATCATCTGTACCTTCTCAATCGATTCTTGGATTATTTCAGGACGTAAAGCATTCTCTTCTCGAGTTGAGGTGCTTCTCCAAGCATCCTTATCCCAATCCAAGGGTGATCGACATTTTCGATCGTAAAATGCTTCATACGGTGCCATTTGAATCGAAGCTTGATAGCTATTGTTGTAAGTAAACTTGATCAATGGTAAGTGCCTCATCCAGGTTCCAGAAAAATCTAAGCTGCAAGACCTGAGTAGATCCTCAAAGAATCCGATCGTTCTTTCTGATTGTTCATTAGTTTGTGGGTGAGCAGCAGTAGACCAAATCGACATTATTAACCAAGAAACGGGGTATCGAATTCGATTTACTACAATTGGCAACTAGAAACAGAAGACGACACACATGTCGACCCAGAAAAATAGCAGACAGTCGGTTCAGGTTACCAATTACACAGGCGATCAACAATTCACGAGTAGAACCAGAAGTCAAGGCAATAACTTCGAAGGATAACAAAGTAGCAGGCATAGGTGATCGAACACATCCCAGTCGACAAGAGTCAGACCAAATCACAGGGTGCCGTAGCGGCCTTATCCAACATTTTACCAGGATTGATCATAACACGTACGAGGGATCTTATGGTCACTTATTCAAAGTTTTCAACGAGTGCCGAAATGGCGATCATAGGACTAAACACAATTGCCGAATGGCAGAACACGAGAACAATCACTGGCGCCAAGTGGTAGATGACAATAACAAATAATAGTGCCGAATGGCGAACAATACAATCAGGAAGGACGAACGACAGGTAGCAAAGGCAAACAAGAGTGCCAAATGGCGAACACACATCAAACAAAATGCCGTTTGGCGGGTAACAAAGTCAAGCACAAATGTCGGGTGGCGGTCAACAAAGTTGAACACAAGTGTCGGGTGGCGGGTGGTCAAAGTCAAATCACAAGTGCTGGCTAGCGGTCAATAAAGTCAAACGCGAATGCCGAATGGCGGAATACAATGACAATTAATAGTGCCGGATGGCGGAATACAATAACAATTAATAGTGCCGAATGGCGGAATATATTAACAATCAATAGTGCCGGATAGCGGAATACATGGATAATCAATAGTGCCGGATGGCGGGATACAAAAGTAGATATGGGTGCCAAGTGGCGGATAACAAGTTAAGGTCAAACAATAGGTGCCGGTTAGCGATCAATAAACTCAGACAGTTTCTGAATAGAGGACATACATAGGTGCCGAAAGACAGACAGTAAAAAACTGAACATACACCGAACATCACATTCGGTTATTAATTCATAAATCCTACTAAAGGTCAGAGTCAATCAGAGAGTCAGCTGGATATTGGTAATGTCAGTCGTTCTACAAATCCTAAAGTTAGGTCAAATGTTACGACTATGCGTAACTGAACAGAAAAGCTTGCCAATAACAATAAGAAGGCATAGAAATTCCCCATGCCGAACACGCTCACGACTATGAGCTCTGGCCCTTCTTTCGGCCTCACGACGTTCCGTCACTTGTCGGGTAAGTATTTTTCCAGTATGGGCTTTATCCACCCAAGACTGAACAACTACTACAAGGAAGCTTCGTCCATCTGTCAAAGTCAGTAAATATAGATAATAATAGTGCATAACTACGTGTCTCTCTCCCACATTTTGAAAATATAGTATAGGAGTTAGTATTTGGAAGTGCGTCACAGTCCTATTGGTCTAAACCGGGCTCTGATACCACTTCTGTAGGGCCCCGGCTTCGGATCGAGGTCCGGACGTCAAGGATTATGCCGAACTCCCAAATACATATATCAAACCGTATAATTCTTACACACCCCAAACATACTTTACAGGTCATACGTCTAACAAATTAGCAGCTGAATAACTAGAGTAGTGTAGCGTCAGTCTGTCTATTCCATCCTCACTTTGTGCTTTATACCTGGGACAAAGATTCAGTGGGAGAGTTGAATAATCTATTAGCTAGTGGGAGCATATCACTTGGTCATATGCCCGAGCTAGTGTGAGCATTCTGAGGATATCTCTTTTGAATTAGACACCCTCACAGAAGGAATGAATGCAATTTTGAATTGCACAATCTCTCGCTAAATGAGAGCATTTAATTGCATTGATTATTTTCACTGACTGTTTTAAACAATAATGAGTACCTCATAACATTTAGAATGTATACCTTAACACAATATACGTGAGATCCATAGGTTGTGCAAAATAATCGTGACAATTTGAATTGTATGGATTCCTCTTGGAGGAGCATGATTTCGAAGACATTCCTAGAAGAATGAAGTTGCAAACCTATCCCGAGAAGATATTTTATATGAACTTGAAAGGTGGCCCGAAATCATAAAATCTTAAAGATGGATTAAATACTATTCAAAGTGTAGAGCTTGAATATATTAATGCATTTCATGCATATGTAAGTTTTCAAGGAAAACTTAAAATAATTCTACTAATACATATAATGACTAATTGCTATGGGTATGTTTAGAACATAAACTATACAACCATTTACCGATATTATAAATAAAGTCCATTAAGACATTACTTACACTATTTGCATGCGATAATCGCATGATCCATTAGATGATGGTTTGATAGGTATGTGTTGAAACTTTGCAACAAATGAGTTTCACTCACTTGTGGACTTTAATGATTTACAATAAAATCATTAATACGTATGCAAATATAGCAAGTCCATTGTGGACTCATGTAAGTCTTTAGGAGTTGAAATTGTTACTTGAAGACATAAGTCAAATAGTTTGACTTGTAAGAAAGTAAAGAAATTCATACAACTTTGGAAGGATGATGAATGGTGGCTATTTAAAAAGGTTGAATATGTGTTTGACACATATAAATCATTAGAGATACTTTTACCTCAACATTAAAATAAGAGTATTGGATAGAAGACTTTCATTGTGAAGGACTTGATTATGAGTTATATAATATCTCGATATTATTGTTTCACTAGATGAACTTGATATGATATTATAAATCACTTGGTCACTAGTAAAGGAATGTGTTGTGGTTCTTAATGAATATTATGTAGAGAATATAATACTAAGTTATATAGGTGTATTGTCAATGGATTGTCCCATTAAAGTATACATCAATTACATATTAGAATGTCGTATAAAACGATTATGTAAACTTGTATTTATTATGCGAATCAAATATAACTCGTAAAACAACACTACACGTGAACATTAAGAGCTAGCATAAACTTGGTTTATGCATGGCAAGATTTTGTATAGATGTGGTGATTGGAGTCATCACATACTATGAAATTTATTCATCTTAATAACAATATTAGATTGGATCGTATATGGTAATTATATTGTATTTGATAATTTGATTATTAAATGTTCAACAACTTTAGTCTGGTACAAAGCTGATATAAGTTTTTAGAAGAACAGGGTTAGTTCCAAGTGTTACTAATTGAATTTAGAGATTGCGATTACTAGTGCGATTGCATATGCTAAGAAACCAAGATCTTACGATATTATCAAAAGCGTATTGAAACACTATCAATGGATTAGATACCATTGCTAGATGATGACAAAGAAATAAAGTGATTTCTTCTTGAGTAAACGTTGGCTGATTCTTTTACAAAATCTTGTCTTTAGAAAGACACTTTTTTGCCATTTAAAGAATCTGCGTGATAGATACACGTGAGTGATTGACTCTAGGCCAAGTGGGAGATTGAAAGTATATAAGTCACAGAGACAATCGATTGAGGACAAATATAGATGTTCGATTCAGCATTTATTTGTGATTATTTTTCATCTATAAATAGGCATTACAATATGTAAATATTATTATCCGTTTATTCGTAATTATTTACATATGTGTTCCCATGAGATTTTTGTTATCATTGAGAATGGCATATCGATCATGCATTGGAGATTGGCATGTGGTCTGCATCATATCCTTTGAGGGTGTAGCAGTTCTCACGACTACTAATTACTTGATAATCTGTGATGGACAAATGTACAATTTAGAGAGTGTTATTATACCCAGCCAAGAAACCGTTTGATGTAATCTATTTACGTGTCTACAGAAGTAATGGTTTGTAGGGTGGTGTAATAGTCCTTTGACTTGATGTTGATACTTACTACATGTGGACTCGTGTGCTTTGACCATGACCAATGCTTGCACTCCTTGTAGGGGTAGATACGACATGTGTTGGGCACATCACGAAACACATGTTGGTAGTAGACAAACCAAGATATGATTCATTCCTCGAAATAGACTTGGAGAGAACACTTAACTTTTCAACTAGTTTGACAAAGTCGTGGGCCAATGCAAGATATATTTGGGATGGTGTTCTATTATTGTATCAATTAGTAGAATGAGATAAAGTGATTAAGTTATTGGAACAGACACGAATTCAAGTTTTAGACTTAATCGAGTGTTCGCGAATGAAAGGACTGTATCATCATAAGCTCTACATTACAGGTGGTTTGCAATCCTTTCAAACGTTCCTTATGTATCAAGAGTGTTGGATAAATTTTCTAGGATTTGATCTAAACCTTAATTAGATTAGTACTTACTTACATGAGGCCCTATGGGTTACACAACAAGGTGATTATTCTACCATTCGAACAGTGGAGTGAATTAAATATTAATTGAATTAATGAATATTTAATTTACCATTATTGAGAATTGATCTATTTGATAGAAATAATCAATAAGTCAAATTAGATTATCGAACTTAGTTAATTGTTATACTTTTAGAAAGTAAATTAATTAAGTTGGATTTAATTTATATTAGAAGAAAGATTAATTAGATTAAATTGAATTTTAATTAATTAAATCAAGAAAGTTTATTTGGATCAAATGAGATGAGGTGCAAATATAAAATCTTAAAAGAGAGAAAGAAAATAAAGGTGTGCTTGGTGGGTTTTGAACCCATGACCTAATGGACAGAACACTAGAGCCCAACAAACTAGGCTAGGAGACCTAATGTTAATTGGGCTCTTGGCCGATTTTTCATGTTATATATATGATCTGCGAGATTATATAGAAAACACACGTTTTCTCTTCTTTCTGGTTTTTGCTTGGCTAATGCAACATCTTTCTTCATGCCTCAATTCTCCATAACCCTATTCACTAGATAGTTTAGTATAGTTTCTAGCGGGAACTCCTAGCGTTCTTTGGTAGAATCAATTACCCGTGGATACCGAGGTTCAGGAAGCTAATCATATTGTATCATTGGAATCCACATATCATACATGACGAATTGATTCGAGGTGCTTGACGAACGTATTCAAGAAGAGCTTTAAGGCTTTAAAGCTGCTGCCTGTGAAGCTAGTGCGACAATTAAGTATTGATTTGCTTGTTTATTAATTACTTTATATAGTCATCGGATCAAGATCAATATCCAATAAAAAATTTCGAATTCCGCTGCGCTAATCTAGGGTTTATCTTTGCATATTTACTAACAACAAAGTGATTTTGTGTCAACAACTCTACTTTTCCTATTAAACTAGTACTAACCCGTGACGATGCCACGATATAGTTACTTTTAATAATAAATAAAATACATTAATTAATCTAGAAAATAAAATTTATAAACAACGTCAATCATTATCTAACATCCAAGGCTATTATGGTTTTATGATAACTATAAATAGTGTAAGATACGATTCATCATATCGAATTTGCTTTTTAGTGATTGGATCCAAATTGAACCCGTTCAGTACCCTGCATGTAGAGATAACATATACTCCATCCGTTAAATAACAATTGATACATGCTATTTTTTTTTGTAAAATAAATTGTATCCCTCAAACTCGAACCAAATATAAAAAAGTATTATAACACACTTTATATAGTTGGCTCCGAACAACTCCGAAGTAGTATGTTGGCTCCCTACAAAACATATAAGAATTACTCTCTTTGTCCCGAATTCAACATCTGCATTCGATTTTGAAACATCCCAATTAACTTCACATAACTTAAATGAAAAATCTATTTCCTTCTTTATTTATCATCTATCATACAATTTTACGATCTCTGGTAGTTTATTCAATCTATTTCATACTTTATTACTCTTTCTGTCCTAACTTCATCTTCCCGTATTTCATGTGAAGATCTATCCAGATAGACCATACCCATTTCCTAGGAACAATACGAAGTGATTATGTGTCAACGACTCTGCTTTCCCCATTAAACTAGTACTAACCCGTGGCGATGCTACGGTATAGTTACCTTTAATAATGAATAAAATAAGTTAATTAATTGAAAAAAATAAAATTTACAAATAACGTCAATCATTATCTAACATCCAAGGCTAGTCTAGTTTTATAATAACTATAAATAGAGTAAAATATGATTCATTATGTCGGATTTGCTTTGTAAGAATGTGATCCAAATTGAACCCGTTCAGGACCCTGCAGGTAGAAATAACATATACTCCACCCGTTAAATAACAACTGATAAATACTTTTTTTTTTTGTAAAATAAACTGTATCCCTCAAACTCAAATTTAATATAAAAAATTATTATAACACACTTTATATAGTTGGCTCCCAACAACTTCGAAGTAGTATTTTCGCTCCCTACAAAACATATAAGAATTTCTCTCTTTGTCCTGCATTCGATTTTGAAACATCCCAATTAACTTCACATAACTTAAATGAAAAATCTATTACCTTCTTTATTTACGATCTATCATACGATCTCTGGTAGTTTATTCAATCTATTTCATACTTTATTACTCCTTCCTTCCTAACTTCATCTTCCCGCATTTCATATGAAGATCTATCCTGGTAGACCATACCCATTTCCTAGGAACAATACGAAGTGATTATGTGTCAACGGCTCTGCTTTCCCTATTAAACTAGTACTAACCCGTGGTGATGCCATAATATAGTTATTTTTAATAATGAATAAAATAAATTAATTAATCGAGAAAATAAAATTTACAAATAACGTCAATCATTATCTTACATCCAAGGCTAGTGTAGTTTTATAATAACTATAAATAGGGAAAACTACGACGCATCATGTTGGATTTGCTTTATAAGTGATAAGATCCAAATTGAACCCGTTCAGGACTCACATGTAGAGATAGCATATACTCCACCGGTTAAATAACAACAGATACATGCTATTTTTTTTTGTAAAATAAACTGTATCCCTTAAACTCGAACCAAATATAAAAAAATATTGTAACATACTTTATATAGTTGGTTCCCAACAACTCAGAAGTAGTATGTTGGTTCCCTACAAAACACATAAGAATCACTCTCATTGTCCCGAATTCAACATCTGCATTCGATTTTGAAACATCCCAATCAACTTCACATAACTTAAATAAAAATCTATTTCCTTCATTTATCATCTATCATACATTTTTACGATCTCTGGTAGTTTATTCAATCTATTTCATACTTTATTACTCCTTCCGTCCCAACATCATCTTTCCGTATTTCATTTTGGTTATTTTGGTCCGTCATAACATCGTCTTCCCATCCCTTAAATGGAAAATTCCACTCCTACTTTATTTACTTCTTCCCCTACTTTATCACTATATCTCCTACTTTTGAAACCGAAAACTTTAATTCTATTCCAAACAGTTAAGTGCACATCATCCGAAGATTCATGTAAATCAAAATAACCATAAAAATCTTATCACCTTCTCTCTTACTTTATTCAGTTTTTTCTTTAAACTTGTGCCCGAGGCCACAGAAAGTTCAACTTGGGACTGAGGGAGTATTATTTATTATATTTTATTCATTCTCTTGCAATTTGTGTTTGTACCACGTAAAGTTAAATCTGGTCCAGACGGAGTATTATTTTACAGATATAATTTTATATGTTATGGTAATTTTCTTGGCACCCACCCTGCAGCCCTGCACCCATCTCTGAAAAACGTATGGTTTACTAACTTATCTATAAAATGTTTGTTGGGTCTTGTTTTACGAAGATACGTAACTGGTTCGAGTATATATCTCTAACCCGTGCCTGGGCTTTTATTATTTTGAATGAATTTAAATTTGGCTTGTATAGAACCTGACCCGTTAACAGTAAAATGACGGAATTCCCCGTGTAATATGATATAGATAGACATGACCTCAACAATTTTTCGAATCTTGTTCTTGGTCCAGATAACGGAGATGGAGAAGACTAGAGGCTGGGGGGGG